>CM059279.1:31392347-31673747 GCA_030347295.1 Setipinna tenuifilis | reverse complement strand
TCAACAAGGCAAATCTGAAGCATGTACTGCCAAACTTTTTTCAGCACATCTCTTGTCCAACGAGAGGGAGAAAAACTTTAGACCACTGCTACTCGCCATTCAGAGATGGATACAAAGCGTCCTCTCTTCCAGCCTTCGGAAAATCTGACCATGCAGCTATCCTTCTGCTACCGAAGTATATACAAAGACTTCGCCAAGAGCCTCCTGCTTCGAGAGAGGTCAAACGATGGTCTGATCATTCAGAAGCACTGCTCCAAGATGCGCTGTCTGAGGTGGATTGGGACATGTTTCGGGAGAGCTCTGTTGACATAGACGAATTTACAGACGTGGTGACGTGTTTCATCTCGGAACTGGCCTCTAACATCATCCCCACGGTAACTGTGAAAATCTATCCAAATCAGAAGCCATGGGTTGACCGAAGTATTCGCGAAGCTCTGAATGCACGAACAACTGCTTATAATCAAGGTCTTCTATCTGGTGATATGGCGCCGTATAAATCATCGCGCTATGAGCTCAGAAAAGCAGTCAAACGGGCCAAAAAACGATACAGAGAGAAAGTGGAGTCGAATCTCAGTAACAACGACAGCAGAAGTGTATGGCAAGGTCTGAAGATGATCACAGATTATAAAAAGCCGCCTTTAACCATGGCCGGGGACGCAAATCTAGTCAACGATCTCAACGCATTCTATGCGCGCTTTGAGGTCAGTAACGAGAGCACAAACACGAACGCAAGTATCTGCAGCATTAATCACTGTGCTGGTGTTGAAGTTAATACACAGACCACCAGTCTTTGTCCTCTACTGCAAGTGTCTGAGCATGACGTTAGGAGGGTATTTAAGAGAGTGAACAGCAGAAAAGCAGCTGGGCCAGACGGTATTCCAGGAAGACTGTTAAAATCATGCGCTGATGAGCTTGCACCTGTTTTCACAACTATATTTAACCTCTCCTTAGCAAGTTCCACTGTTCCCAGTTGTTTTAAGAGATCAACCATCATACCTGTACCAAAGAAAGCCAACCCAAGCTGTATGAATGACTATCGTCCTATTGCTTTAACATCTGTTGTAATGAAGTGCTTTGAGAAGCTTGTTAAAAATATAATCTGCTCATCAGTCCCTGGCTCATTAGACCCCCTTCAGTTCGCCTATCGTGAAAATAGGAGCACCGATGATGCCATCTCATATGTCCTTCACTCCACACTCTCTCACCTGGATAAAGGGAAGGGTAACTATGCAAGGTTACTATTTATTGACTATAGCTCAGCATTTAACACCATTGTGCCCTCTAAGTTAGTCGCCAAGCTGCAAGATATTGGTCTTAGTCCTTCCCTTTGTGCATGGATATTCAACCTATTATCCAATAGACCTCAAGCAGTAAAGATCGGTAGCTTTTCCTCAAGTGTGATCACCCTCAGCACTGGCGCGCCCCAAGGATGTGTTCTCAGTCCTCTGCTCTACTCTCTTTATACCTATGACTGCTCAGCCATTCACAGTTCCAACTGTATAGTAAAATTTGCTGATGATACAGTGGTGGTAGGTCTCATCTCCAACAACGATGAAACAGCCTACCTAAACGAAGTTGAGATGCTGTCATCATGGTGTGTGGAGAACAGCCTAGAGCTCAATGTCACCAAAACCAAAGAACTGGTGGTTGACTACCGAAGGGGGAAACAGCCAGACTACGCTAAATTAGAAATATATGGTGCCCCTGTGGAAAGGGTGAGCTGCTTCAACTACCTAGGAATTAATATCTCTGAGGATCTATCCTGGTCACCACAAGTCTCTTCGATAGTGAAAAAGGCAAGACAGCGTCTGTACCACCTGAGGAGATTAAGGAAGTTCAAAATTCCATCTGAGATGCAGAGGTCATTTTACACTGCCACTATTGAATCTATAATTTCTGGAAACATCTCAACATGGTTTGGCAACTGCACGTCTCAGGATAAGCTCGCCCTGCATAGAATTATACATTCTGCTGAAAAAATCACCAGGACTAGCCTACCAGGACTGTATGACATATATTCAAGAAGATCTAAGACTAGGGCAAAAAGAATAATGAAAGACATTCACCATCCCAGTTTCACTATGTTTGAAAAGCTGCCCTCTGGGAAACGTCTACGTTCAATAAAGTGCAGGACAGAAAGACTACGCAGGAGTTTCTTCCCTCAAGCCATACGCTTTTTAAATACTTAGGACACCTCTTTTATTTTTCTATTATTTATTATTTTTACACAAAGGGAGTAGTCACAGCACCCATTTCACTGTGTGTTGTGCCAGCACAAGAACACATGTGACAAATAAAATCCTGTTATCCTGTTATCCTGTTTGTTAGCCGTAATGCTAACAATGCTAGCAATGCTAATTATGCTAAAATGCAAAATAATTAACTGGGTTAAAAGTGGCACTTGGTTGACTCAGCTAGTATTCGTGAGCAGTAATGCTAACAATGCTAATTATGCTAACAATGCTAAAATAAGATAAGATAAGATAAGATAAAACTTTATTGTCTGTTACACGTGAAACAGAAAATTTTCTTTTGGTGTGGCTCCAGTGATTCTCACAGACATAAGACAAGACAAGACAAAACAAGACATGACAGGACAAGACAATACATGAATGCTGGTAGCTGGGTAGTTGGTATTGTTTATCTGCTGTTGAGTAGGGCTAGAGCTGAAGGGATGAAGGATTTTTTATATCTGTTTTTGTGCACTAGGGGTACTTTGTAACGCCGACCTGATGGAAGTAGTTGGAAGGAGTGGTGTAGGGGGTGAGAAGGGTCCTCAGTGATCATGTTGGCTTTCCTGATCATTGCACTGTTGTACAGTTCAGATAGGGAAGGTTGAGGGGAGCCAGTAATTTTGATTGCCTGATTTACTACTCTTGTGAGTTTGTTCTTCTGTCTAATGCCAATTAAGTTGTACCAGGAGGAGATGTTAAAGGTAAGGACTGATTCAATAAGGGAGTGGTACACTAGGGTGAGAATGTCCTTGCTGACTTGGAAAGTCTTGAGTTTCCTGAGTAGGTGGAGGCGTTGTTGTGCTTTTTTAAAAATTGTGTCCACGTGTTGTGAAAAAGACAGGGAGCTGTCGATTTCTGTACCCAGGTACCTGAAGACTTGTCCTTGCATGGTAAGTGGCTGGAACAGAGGTGTTGTTTTATCTCTGCTCCCACAGCACAGTTCCATTGTCTTTGACACATTCAGCTCCAAAGACAGTTGTACAAATATTTGGCTAAGGTTATTTACGACCTCTTGGTAGCGAGTTGGGGCATCTTGGTCAGACATATGTGCCACTAAAGCAATGTCATCAGCATACTTAAAAAGTGCCATACCTTCCTTGTCAAAGTCAAAAGTCAAAGTCAAAATTATTTGTATAGCGCATTTCATACATAAATGCACTTCAATGTGCTTTACACAAATTTTAAAATAAAATACAATTAAAGATTTAAAAAGTAAAATACAATTTAAAATAAAGCAAAACCATTAAAATAATAATAATAAGAAGAAGAAGAATGAAAATAAAATAAAAAATAAAACATAAAAATAAAAATTAGGAAAAGGCATCAGAAAAAAGTTTCGTCTTGAGTCTGCTTTTAAAACTCTCTACAGTAGGGGCATTCTTTACATCCTCTGGAAGCTGGTTCCAGAGCTTTGCTGTATAATAGCTAAAGGCTGCCTCACCACAGTTTGTTTTTACAGTGGGTATGGTCAATAGATTTCTATCCATGGATCTCAGAGACCTAGATGGGGTCTATGGCTGAAACATATCAAGTATGTAACTGGGACCCTTCCCATTAAGTGACTTGAACAGTAGTAGTAAGGCCTTAAAGTCAATCCTGTATCTCACTGGGAGCCAGTGCAGAGACCTTAAAATTGGGGTGATGTGATCAATTTTTTTTGTTCTTGTAAGAACTCTTGCAGCTGCATTTTGTATTAATTGGAGCTGTTTGATATTCTTTTTGGGAAGGCCAGTGAAGAGGCTATTGCAGTAATCGACTCTACTTGAGATGAAGGCATGCACCAGCTTTTCAAGATCTTGCTTAGACATTAGACCTCTAAGCTTGGAGATGTTTTTGAGATGGTAGAATGCGGACTTTGTGATGGCTTTCATATGACTGTTAAATGTGAGATCACAATCAATAAGGACACCAAGATTTTTGACTGTGTCCTTTGCTTTGAGTCCTTTAGTTTTAAGTATTGAGTATTGTGACACACGATATTATTTGTGTACACTGAGAAGAGGATTGGGGATAAAACGCAACCTTGGGGCAGTCCAGTATTTAATGTGATTTTTGAAGATTGTACTCCATTTAAAATGTGAACTAATTAACTGTGCTAACAGTGTTGTGTAGCTATATTAGCTGAAGCTATTTAGCCGTAATGCTAACTATGCTAACTATGCTAAAATGCAAAGTAATTAACTGGGTTAACAGTGTTACTTAGTTAACACAGCTAGTATTTGTTAGCAGTTATGCTAACAATGCTAAAAAAGGCTAATTATGTTAACTATGCTAAAAATGTGAAGTAATAAGGCCAAGCAACTCAACTATGCACACAAACATAGGAACTGGGGTGCAGAAAATCTAAAATATTTGGCTGAAGCAGAAGGCAGTTTGTTTACCCAAGGGCTGGACAGCAGTATAATGAGTGTCTACAGGCAACCATGAAGCACGGTGGAAGTTCCTTGCAAGTTTGGGGCTGCATTTGTGCAACTGGGGTTGGAGATTTGGTCAGAATGAATGGTGTCCTCAATGCTGAGAAATACAGACAGATACTTATGGTTGGTTCTCCAAAATGTTTGAAACAACTTACCAGCCCAGTTCCTTCAAAAACTGTGTGCAATTGTAGAATTGATGCTAGCTTGAGGGCAAAGGGTCATCACATCAAATATTTATTTGATTTAGATTTCTCTTCTTTTCATTCACTGCATTTTAATTGATGAAATTAACTATTAACACTTCCATTTTTGAAAGCATTCTTAGCATTTCTTTACACCTGCCTAAAACTTTTGCCCAGTACTGTATAATATATATATTAAAGAAGAGAAAAACGAGAAAGCGAGAGCAAGAAGAGCGAGAAAATAATCTGTATAATGCCCTGTCTTTACTGACTATGGAATAATTGCATAAAATAATCTCATTTAGTAGCATATCCACAGCATTGAACGGCGTGGGAATCTGCTGTTGTGCCATTAAAGTCCACAATGGTTGTGCCTTAGAGGTAGGTGGAGATGTCATTAATCTTACAGCATAATGATTTATAGTGTCCCACACACCCTTGGCAGCTTGAAAAGCCCCTCCAACATGCACACATGCACCACACACAAACACACACACACACACACACACACACACACAGCCACGATGACACTCCATCTACTGACTGAAGAAATGTTACACTGTTAAATATGTAGGCATACTTTCAACATGTTGGCATTTTAGCTCACAGTTTAAAAAGTCTTTTTGCACGTCATCCCAGGTTTAGGCATTGCAGGTTAAGCAGTGCCAAATAATTTCCAAGAACATGGGTCTGCACACTGGAAATCCTTTTTGCTTTTTTGTTGTTTGGCAAATTAATAAAGGAGCAAAACAGATTTCAAGTGTGCAATTTTTAAAATTTATTTAACATTTAAGCCCATACCTTGACATCACTCTTTGTTTTTCTTACACAGAGAGTTAACTGTCCAGTCATAAGATTTAATCCTATTCAGCACCATACACGAGATGACATTGTTCTCTTACAGAAATTAGTACCTCTCCAGGAGATTAACATGGACACCGCTGGATGTACAATAACAATATTTCAATTCTGACACTAATCATGTTTTCCAGAGGGATTTTAACAAGTGATGAAGGAAATAATCTCAGGAATGCAAATATCAAAACAGAGTGTGCATATGTAAAAGAATTAAAAACTAATAAAGAAATAAGCAAAAAAATACATAAACAAACACAAATGTGAATGAATGAATGAATGTCAATATTTTTTATGCACCTGTTTGCTTCATGTGCCAGCCTACGGACAGGATAAAAGTAAATGCATGCATATTCATATGACGGCATGAATAAATAAACACAGGAAACAAACATGCAGATGGCACACAAGGATGACATTGTGCGCTGCAAATTCAAGTGTTATTTAAATTTGATGAATTATTATTGTTCCTATAATATTTAATCTGCTATTGCATAATGAATTTTGAGAGGAAAAACTTTTATTGCCTAATGGAAGGTTTTATAAACCTGGAGGAGGCTGATAAGTGAGGTACAATACTTTATTTTAAGATAATTTGTGAAAATGGAACATTAATCAACTGCAAGGGTAAACTAAATAAACAGAACACACACACACACACACACACACACACACACACACACCAACTTCATATATCCACTTTCAAAAGCCAGCCTGCTAACAAAATCCAGTATTATTTATGGTTTGAGGGTTTGAGAACCCACTAGTCATTACCCATTCCCTTTCATCGCCCTTTGAACATCACAATGGCAGTCTCTCTAGTAGATATTTAATGGTGTAAAATGCAGGACGTACAGGTTCAACTTGTCTTCATAACTAAACCTTCATAACATGTTAATTTTCCCCTTAGTCCAGACGACTGAGAAGGGATATCTGTCACTGAGTGTAGGCTTATGTCTTCTCCTTTGACTTCTCCCAATACACTGGCAGCAAAAATCCTGATATAACTACAGAGAAATATGACAAAGATTATAAGCACGGGCATAGCTCATCAAGAGGCAATACAGACAACTGCTTGGGGCCTCCAGAAGGCCCCTAAGGGCTGACAACCCTTAAACTACTGTTGTTGCAATACAATTTTTAACAGAAATTTGGATATTTTTGTTGCTTGGGGCTCCCACAGACTCTAGAATCACCTTTGATTACAAGAGTATGAAGAGCAACGATGGTGCATGTCCACTGGTTACTTCGGATGCAACGAGTTATTTTTCAAAGTCGTGACGTTTCCTTTCATTTGGACGTGACACATTTGGACGGGGGCGTGACTGATGTCCCCTTCAAATTAAAAGTTTTTCTATTCTGTACACTATGCCTTCAAAAGTAAAGAGGTAAAGCTTTTATGAAGGCTTATTAAGAACCATGACTTCAAGAACGCATACTTGGTGTGTGTGTATGTGACGCGCTGCCTTCCTGAGATGTCCCAAAGGCAATAGTAACGGTGTCTGTTCACTATCGTGTGTGATTTGCCGCGTTGCACGCATTCAATTTATTTCCAGTGAAGTCCGTCAAGTCGTTATTGCTGCCCTCACAAATCCTATCGGTAGCTGCAGCTCGGACAGCTTCAGCGTATCAACAAGTTGGGGTCTGCTGAACTATATGCAAATTAGGCTGGCGAACGCGCCTGCATTATCCAATAATTATTCTACGGCCCTCTGGAATGTTGCAACAGCTCCCATTCACTTTGAATGGATTTTTTTCGATAACCGCCCGCTGCGCCATTAACGCCCGCTGCCGATGCCAACAAGTTTTGTCACTTCAGATTCACGGTACCATATCACTCCGTAGTAGTTCAGCCACTTTGAAAGTAAGTGTTCGCTACGGTAACCTGGCAGTTGTAACGGCTATTTTGTATTTTTCTATTGTAAGGCCATTCTTGACCAAAAAGGCATCTGGTATTCCAGGGAGCTGATGGGGAAGAATTACCTTGGCAATATGATGCCCAACATCAGCCAGGCGTGTGGACTGTCAAGGCGATATACAAACCACAGCCTGCGGAGCACCGCTGTTCAAATGTTATCGACAGCTGGATTGGAGAGTAGGGAGATAATGACCGTCACCGGCCACAGATGCGAATTAAGCCTTAAAAGCTACTGGGCACCAAGCAGCATGGATAGACAAAAAATGGAGCCATATCTTAGCAGCTGAGATTTATATCATGCCTATTTATTTGCATTGTAGGCCTAGTGTTTCCTATGGCAGAGTCTAATTGTTACCTATCCCTTGCTAATAGGTGGTGGGCCATCTACATGTGCAGCTGGACCTGTGGCCAAACCAGGCGGAGACAATGTAGGCCTAAACGGAGGATTCTCTGTGGACGGGCCAGGCCCATTCATATTCAACGGGAACATCCAGTTTAACGTCAACAAATAGGGCTAGCAGATCAGAGGCAGCAGCGGCTAGGCAGCAGCGGCTAGGCAGCAGCGGCTAGGCAGCAGCGGCTAGACAGCAGCGGCTAGACAGCAGCGCAACAAAATATCCAGTGCCAGTGGAGTGTTGCTTAGGAACGACCAACAATAACGTTCCAACTGGACTACATTTTCTTGACAGAAGCCAACGTGTGTATGAATAAATTCTTAATTATTTTGGTAAACAATTGTCTGTCTTTTCTCAAAATAAGCAGTAATAAGCTGTAATAAGCCGTAGAATAAGGACACATGAATTGGACTACTGTATTTTTTTTCTCTGCAAGTTTACATTTTTTTTCTACCTTCAGTGTCGAGGTGCTGTTCGCCCCTGTCGGGAAATATTTTCCTATAGTCGCCCGTGGACAATACATTATCCCTTACAAGTAGAACACAGGGGAGGTCTGTCGTGACGAAATCAGTTCTCGTGGTACAAATTACATGAACAGTTTGGAAACGACATAGGCAATTGTAATAGCTAGTTAAATAGGTCATTTGCCCCCTGATATCTTCATGAATGAAGTGCAGATATGTAATGTAGAATGAAGCAGCAACAATGGATGAAGGTTAAGACATTTTGACAATGTCATTTTCCCTCCCCAAGACTATACACTTCTGACAACGCCCGCCTGTAGTAGCCATCCGCCACAAAGGGATACGGTGCGGCAAGCTAGCTCAACGCGCCGCAATAATGGACAGGCCCCGTAATGGTTTGACGGACTTCACTGACAATGCATTGAAGGGGTTTGACCGTCAAACCGTTACTGTCGCATTCGCAAAGGATCTCGGGAAAGCAGTGCATCTGTTTGACCAGCTCCGTCATGTCAAGAAGTGCTCTGCTGAACTTTATGCAAATTAATCTGTCGGACGCAATGGAGGAAGACCAGAAGGAGTGGTCTCGTGTGACGTCTTTACCTCCCGTCATTGTTTTGTTCCCGGGCAAATTCGAGAAACAATGGAGGACAGGCTTATTACCACTGTCTCAGGTTTTCTATCCCTGTACGCTTTCTAGCCTGTCCTCATACAGGCATACAACTATAAGGGATGAGTCAGGGAAGAAAGTGGCGGACATTGTCAGTGCAGTGGTGGGTTCAATATGGACTGTTATGTGCAGAGCTTGTGCAAAGACAGCCATGTACGGTACATGGCTGTCTTTGCACAAGCTCTGCACATATGGTTGGCTAGCCACAAACACACACACACCAAGTATGTCTTCTCTCAGTCATGGTTTTTAATAAACCTTCATAAAAGCATTACCTCTTTACTTTTGAAGGCATAATGTAGAGAATAGAAAAACTTTACATTAGGAGGGGACATCGGTTATGCCCACGTCCAACTGTGTTACGTTGAAATGAAAGGAGGTTTCACGACTTTGAAAAATAAGGCGTCGCATCCGACGCAACCAGTGGACATGCACAGTGAGGGACACAGAAAGTGCTGGATTACTCAGCAGCGAGGGGCAAGAGGGGGAATCGCCCCCTTAAATAAACGCCTTGCCCCCTCAATTCAAAATTCTAGAAGTTTCGAAAGAACATTTTAATATAGTCACAAAATTAATATATTACAAGTTGACAAAATGATCTGCAGTACCGAAAAAAATCTGCCGAAAGTATCCCATCCGCTTCCCTCTCATCTTTCTGTCTGGCCACTGTGCCTGTATTCACAAGTTGCGTAGCACACACACACACACCTCCTTAGAAGATTCGGGAGGATTCCCCATGGGCCGAATTTCGGGCTCTGGCCGGTTTAATGGGAGAAATAATTGTAAAACTTCGCTTATCTAATATTCTTCTTGCATTCCTTCCCCATTCAACTATGCATTCAGTCTCCGTTCATCTAACAGCGCAGCCCCTACATAATAGTAGATTAGATTTTTCCGCAGAATCATCGGAGCAATATTGAACGACTAGTAGTCTTCTTTTCCTACTAGACTAGCTTATGTTCCATCTTAGCATTTGCTGCCTTATGTGTGCATCTACAAATCTTTGACCAAAGAAAACAGCAATGACAAAAATAGCAAAACACAAGAAGTACGCCTTTTAATACTGAAAAACTGACAATGAAATTAAAATCATTCACTGCAGGATTTATTAAACACTCAAGTAGGCTACACCTGGATGGCTCCTGTTGGCAAACCAATTTAGCAAAGTCTGCTTGTCAGCTGCGTAGTCTAACGTTACTAAACCCAAACAAAAAAATGCACCTTGCAAGACACATCTCTTGCATAGTCCCGTAAAGAGCCTTCTCAATGTGTTTTGATTATATTTTCAATGGAATTAATAAATATTCCAAAAGTATCCACATCTGCACTAGCCCTTTGATTTCCTATCATCTCGCATAGAAACACAGTTAGACTGTATATAAGGTTAGAACATAACTTTCTTTCACGTTAGAATCTTGAGGGGAAATTTAAAGTCACAGACGCCTAATTAGACATTAGCCTACAAACATCAAATACAACATAATTGCAATTATTTGTAAATGACATCCTAAATAACAGTTTATTTTTAATATATGTACCTTTGTAAAGCACGTTTTTTCTGCTGTTCTTTCACTTACAAGCATAACATTTTGCCATCTAACAACCTGTTAAAATGCACCAGAATGCTGGACTGGAGGCAGCGACGGACTGGTAATCTGTGAGTTCTGGAAAAGTCCAGAACGGCCGTCCAGTCTACGGCCGATAATTGGTCTTTTTTTTTTTTCTTCAGTCGACCGGCCCTGTCTAACAGTCTAACACCTAGGCCTACCAGAAGATGGCGCTGTAACGATAATTTGTCAATCAAACATAGGCCTACATTCTGTCAAAAAGCCAACAAAGAAGACCGTTTTCCTCCCTACCGCTCTGGAAATGGCGAGCAGAAAACGCAAAGAAAAAGGTGTATGGCAGAAATTAAAAGAGAAAAAAACAAAGTTGTTGGAGAATGAAGCTTCAAAATGTAGGAAGCTTACAGAGCTTTTGACCGCGGTGGTGGGGCTAGTGCCCCCAGCAGCAGCAGTAACGTTGATGTGGAGATCGCGAATCAGATTCTGAGCAACAGGATGCGGATCATGATGTGGAGGGAGAGACAGCAAGGGGATCTTCACTGCACGAACGTAGGCATGGCTACTTGCCGGAGGAGGAAGAAGAGGAGGTAGGGGGAGAGCCGTGACGAATGAAACACTTTTTACTTAACGGTTATTTTCAAAGACAGTGAAGCAAATTAGATTTATTTTGCCATATGGTCATCAACATACAAGTGTATTCTATTAGTTACTGGTGTAATTTAACACATCCGATAAGAAATCACGTTCATTTTTAACTTTGAACGCAAGGTGTCGTTTGTTACAATCGTCCCTCATTGTCGGGGCGAATGAAACACGCAATGATTTTTGATCGCAAAAAAACTACCAGTAGGTAATATTTTACTTACCGATGTCAAAAACAGTCTCGCGGAGATAACGTTTGAACGCAGTAACGTAACGGCACGAGATTTCACGGGGTTGTGAAGTCTTGCATGCTGAATGTGCTGAGGACATATGATGTTTCAGATGTGTATTGTTTTTGAGAAAATAGCTGTGTTTCTTACGTCCCGTGTTTCATTCGTCACGGCTCTCCCCCTACTGGTAGGCCTCAAGTGACGTTATGTAGGCCACTGAATTGACTACTCTGATAATCAGCTTCTACTTATTTGATTTGCGTTGTGATGATGATAAATAATGGCTTATTGCCCTCAAAAGAAACACGCAGTGAATCTGACAAATAGGCTACATTAAAAATAAGGAAACACGGTAAATGACCGAAAATTAATTTCTTTATGCACCGGAAGTTAATTGATGCATTGGCCTGGAACCTAATAAAACTGCAGCAATGATAACTTGTAATGGAAGACAGGGGAATCAAACTTCATAAGTTCAAGAACATTTTTGAGTATTTATGCATTCTTTAGTTTTAAAACTAATTTGTATCACGGAAAAAAATTACAAACAATAACACACATTTACACATTTGATTGATCTAAAGTTCTTGCATAAATACTCAAAAATGTTCTTGAAGAAACACTCAAAAATAGTTGTGTGGATTGGCAGTTATGAAAATTATAAAAAATAATGGATAATTGATACTGTTAATTGTATAGCCTACTAAGTGCAAGCTTTTAAATAATGACTAATAAATAATGACTAATAAATGAAACATTATTTGCAAAACCCTCAAATAATAATGTAAATAATCTAAATGTGTGAGGGATTTTAATTTGAAAATTCTGAAAAAGAATGATCAGTGCTACTGTCTTCAATATACATTCAAACAGTTCTTAAATAAATACTGAAAAAAATAGTATGTGTGCGTTTTCAATTATTTCAAAACCATATAGACCCCCCCCCCCAGCGCGCCCCGGTCGATGGGTGGGCCTATTTGATGAAAAAGTCCAGGGCCTTTTTTTGGTCCCAGTCCGTCCCTGACTGGAGGCATTGAATATCAGTGTGAATTCCATTACATTTGGTTAGAAACATAAAAGAAACTAACCATAGTGTGTAACACTAGTTGTTGCTGCCCTACCAACATCTTTGACGGCCCACCAAAACACTGTTTCTATAAGCATGAAAAAAAAGTGCTGGAGCGTTATGTGTACATGATGCCCCCTTTACATTTATGACTGCCCCCTTATATATGCCTGCCTAGAACCGGCCCTGCTCAGCAGACTGGTGCCAGGCAAAAAACAAAACTATATTTGTAATATTTATGTAGGCTGTAGGACGCCGAGGCTAACCGATGAGGTATGAGATGAAAGACAACGATAAGGTTACCAAGAACTACAATTGGAATGGATGCTCGCGTTCAAAAGCACAGTTTTGTGCAAAGACTCTACAGCGCTACGCGTCTACTCTAGAATCGCGTCTACTGTAGAATCTTTGGTTTTGTGTGCCTCTAGCCCCATCTGTCGGTATACGGCTGTTCTCGCGTAACATTTAGGTTAAGGATTGTGTCCCTCCTCGGAAACCGTACTGTAACAGCATTATGGCCGCGTCCTTGTTGGTATGTCTACCTTTATCTCAATATAACATGCTTTAAAAAGAACTGCATTTTGTCTTCGTTAGAAGTGGACACTTACACATGATGAAGAACCTGTTGTCTTTTGTTCTGACAATGAAAATGATGCCTTATGTTATGTCGGACAGATAGCACAATACTGGCTTCTGAACACGAGCACGTTCTCGTTAACACAGATTGAGTTTCATTTTACTTAAACAAATGTGTCTGTGGCCCTTAAAGACTTTGTCGCTATATGACGCATGTAAAATTTCCAGGTAACGATGGTACACACTCGCATGAAATTACGACTAGTGTGAATTCTTGTAGGCTACTACAGCATGTGTAGGTAGAACCTCGTTTTGTTATGCTGTAGTTCTACTAAGGAATCGCTTTCCTCAAAATAGAAACAAGGCCGAATCTGAAAACGTTTTTAAACATTAAGTATGGGTTTATCTATGGAATATGATTACTTGCTAGTTCTAAAAAATAGAATAAGACTTAGGCTATGTTTTGTTGTTTACATATGTATTGTAATATATGCTATTTGTAGGCCTATCCTAAGTCGTATTATAATGTGGAAGATAGACTGCAAGACATTTAGGAAGGGTTTGGTATGTTTTTGTATGCCCTGGCTGGCTTTATCACCAGTGAGGACTATGTTGGGGAAAGACTGTGTTTTTTTATTTTTACATGTTGTCCCTTGGATCTTTGTGCCTTTGATATCCATAAAATTACTCTATTACCACGACAGAAGTTATCCACCACATGGCTGATTACTGTAGCATATTGTTGGTCTTAATGCTGAAATCACAAACAATTCTAAAGGGCCATTCTATTTCATTTCATCACTTACCGGTTCTCATTAATGAATGGATTAGCATTTCTGCTTTTATTGGTGAAAACATATTCATTTAAATGACTGTTCAAAAACTGCAACATTTGTTGTATAGTGGACTCTTGAAAGTACTGTAAGAAAGTGTTTTAAAAGGGCACATTGTCAAGATGCAGTTAGCAAGTTATCATTACCAGTTAGCAAGCGGTGTGTTTTTCTATGTGTTTACTAACTGTCCATCCCCACAAGATTGTTGTTATGTCTGTCAATAATTAATTTTTATACTCTCACATGTCAGGTGAAACGGCAGACCGGCCAACAGATGTTATGGTTAGGCACCAGGAGGTATTTGAATGCTACCCCCGCATCCCCACCCACTGTAATCTCACGCTTCCTTCTGTGGCTCGGTCAGAACTTCCATGATGTTGAGCCTTTGCTGAACTGGAGCACCACCCTCAGAAATAGGGTTGTCAGACGGAAAAATCTGTGAGTTTGATGATCTGAGGCATGATCTGCCAGCTGTCTGAATTCAGTCAGCAGTGGAGATCCCAGCTTTAAAAAGTAAAAACCCTGCACATATTTTGGTTACACTGTATTTTACTCTCCTTGTTACATCAACTTGGTACTATGTAAAAAATTGTGTAACATTATGTAGAAAAAAGAATTTTTTCATTTTCGTGTGTGTGTGTTACTTTGTAGGAATTTAGTTCTGAAAGGGGTCTATTCTCACATGCACTTAAGTGAAAAGACACACATAGCGACGTGCTATTATGCCTGTGCACATTCTGCTGTTGACTTAAGTCTGTCATTTACGCGTTATGAAGCCAGTTATGCACTGTAGGCGAAACCACCCAAAAATCGAGGCATTTCTGATGTAAGTTAATCTGATGTGTATACCTGTACTTAAGCACTTTTCTCCTTACTCATTTCAGAGGCCTGTAGTAAGGTAAAGCACCACTACAGGCACATTCGTATATTACATTCGAAGTCGCCAGTTCAAGTTAATATCTTGTGTTTACATATTACCAACAAGAGATATTCCCCAGAAGTGTAAGGTATAGCACTTGTCACATTAGGCTTATTTAGCAATGATTGCAGATGAGGGAGAAAACAAGTTGATCTAAAATCCTGCATGTAAGTAAATAAGAGTTATTTAAAAATAATAAAACAAAATAACAGTCAATGATTTGACAGTTTTACGAGATTTATTTGTCCTTTTTTTAATTATACAAAACTGAAATAGCAATAGGCTTACCATGCATCTAAAATATTTTTTTACAAATGCATTGGGAAAGTGTGAGTATTTAAGGTAATGTTTCATATTGCATCCAGTCACTGGTTCGTATCAAGTGTGTGTTGTCTCGATTCAGTTGATTTATTAGGAAGAGGTGAAAAAGTACGCCTGAATACCTGCTGCTTTTGGATGCCTGCCATTAGCTAGTCAGGTAGGCTTTTCTAACGTAACAAGAAATAGCATCTTGAACGGCAGAGCCTATATGCTCACCCATCTAAGATACAGAGTGGATGAAAATAAGTTTACAAACATGTCTCCCTGTGAAAATGTCAAACGTTTGTGTACCACAGAATTTTGAAATATTACCAGTTTATAGTAGACCTTTCACTGCAACTAACTTCTGTTGTTTCCTCACCTCCTTTTTCAAAATGAAAGCCTGGTTTGTGCATTCTAGTAATTACATTGATATTGCCACCATTAATACGTAGATACACATTCCATGTTTTAGGATTAACCAGATCAAATGAGAGTGTGATTGAGTTTTCCTGGTATTTTAAATGAATGCCACCTCTTTTGAGAGTACTCTTTAATATCGGTGTGTTGGAAGTCCAGGGCACAATATGTGTAACTGAGAAGCTCGTAACTGGAAGTGCGTAAAAAAAGACTTGTGTGCAGATGGGAGAATAGACCACTAAGTATATGTTTTTGGGCCAAAATCTATGCTTTTTCTGTTAACTGGATGTTTAATTTGAGTTATGTGTCATTTCAGCTTCTATGGCTATGCACAGCGGCGTTATGGTGAAAGCATTGCAGCAGCGTACTACATACTGAGCTTGAAAGGAGCATTTAGGTACTCTTCTGTTTGTATATCACACCGTTGCTACTTTGTAAACTACATATAATAATAGCAAGCACTGATTTTGGTACCTGATTGTGGTACTGGGGCACAACCGGCTGCCCTTAGTACCAGATGCAGATATGCTAGCAAGGGGTGTGCACATATGACAGAGTTAACATCTACTGGAGCCAAATTATTTGTCTATGTTAGTATACTTTGCCAATAAAGCTGATTCTGTTTTTTTTGTTTTTTCGTATAGGTTTGCTGGACAGAGTGAATGGTTCCGGCCCAATGCCAGAGGTAGATTCAGCTATGACTTCATGAGCTTCCCTGCTGCCACAATTGAAGAAATTGACTTGAGTGGCACGCTGATCAACTGTAATGGACTAGACAACCTTGGTACTGCACTACTGTTCACACGGCCTATGCATTTTGCCATGAAATAGATTTCTGTCTGACTAGCGTTTCTTAGTGGCTGCAGATCGAGACTAGGACTTTGATTCCTCCTTGGTCTCCGTGTAGTGAGACTAAACAGACAAATCAGTTACAAAATACACACACATTAACCCATATATGCTCAAGATTAGCATGACTCCCGATGAGGCAGCGCTCAGCCTTTGTCTCCCTACCCCTACTCTAAGCACAAAATCTCACAGACTAGCCTTACAAAAATATTTTCATTGCTCATAGCAAAAAGTTGACTATACTCCCAAAGTTGACTAAATAGCTCCCAAATTTTAGGAGAAATAGCAACAATAGATTATCAGACATACCTGCTGAAAATCTGATGATCCAAACATTGTTATTTAAAATGTCATTTCAAAGCAGTGTTAAGATCTCTTTTTAACCCTTGTTTTCAGCTTACTTTTTGATCTGGCACCTGATTAAATGTGTTTGGATGTGGACATCCCACACCACATTTTGAATTCATAGCTGAAAGCCAAAAAATAGCAATATAGCAACATATCTCTACAGTTGCATGCTTGTGTCAACATATTTGGCTTAGCAGTACATCATTCTTCAAGCATTCAAGTCTTTTATTGTCATTTTGCAGTTGTCTGTGCACAGAACTAAAACATCAATGCCACAAAGATACACAATGAAAGTGTCAAGATGTAATGTTCAATAAGAGAAAAGAAGAAGGGAGTATTTATATATAATACAAATAGTACAAGTAGTACAAATAGTAAATAATAAGTCGTGGATGAGCTATATATACAGACTAGTGCATTAGTAGTAGTAATTCACTGTGAAGTAGGTATTGCACATTATACTGTGGGTTTTGCACAGCTTGAGCATAAACAGCAGCAGCAGCAGCAGTGTGGAACAGATTCAAGTTATACACACGCACACACACACATCAGCAGTGGAGTGACAATCAGGTAAAGTGTCTATACAGAAAGCAGTATCACTGTTCAGGTGCATTTAGAGTTCTCACTGTCCATGGGAAGAGGCTGTTCTTAAGTCTGTTAGTATCACACATGATGGGCCTGAACCTTCTTCCAGAGGGTAGCATGTTGAACAGGTGATGGCTGGGATAAAGGTGGCCTTTTATGATCGCCCTGGCCCTAGTGAGACACCTAGAGCTGGCAGTTGTGTCTAGAGAGGGGAGTGGACAGCCAATTACCTTTTCTGCAGTTCTGGTAACCCTCTGTACATTCTTCCAATCGGCCAATGTACAGCCAGCGAACCATACAGGGATGGCGTGCACTAGCACACACTCTATGTGCACAAAAAATGAAAATCTGTATTAGTGTAACTTACTAAAATTTTGCATTTTAATCTCATCACATCATTAGCCTCTCCATGATAACCTGTTTTAAGAATCTTTCTCAAGATAGTGAGGCCAATGAATTGTTTACTACGTTGCTTAAAACCATAATTAAATACATGTTTGAAATAGTCCTAATTTCTAAGGAGGAAGAGTAGGCAGAAGCCTATTATAGAAAGATATTGACAGCTATTTGAAAGAGACAAAAGAAACAATATATCTTAAAGTCTGACACTTTCAATCTAATTAATAAATCTTAAAGGATTAAAGGAATAGCATGCAAGTTTGTGGCCAAAACTGGTACCGCAATCAGGTTCAAAATACTGCAGAGCATAGTACATGGTACCCCCTTCCCCAGACGAGGTTGCGGTGAGGTGGGACAAGCCCAAACACATTATATACACATAATGACAACATCAACATAAGTTGAGGGCTGCAACTTATATGGGAATGGGAATGTTCAGGCTGATTAATGTTAACATATTTCTTACATACTGTACCTTTAAATGATATTAAGAAATTGTTACATTATTAGCAGCAATTTTTAAACCAATAATGTAATAACTAACCAATAAGGTAATATATTTTTACATTATCAGTAACATCGTTATTGGTTATAACATTTTCTTACAATCCTGGCAAGTTATTACATAATTGGCTTTATTACATAAAAAACAGCTTTACACTATAGGCAGTTATTACATTATTAGCCATTATTACACTACTGGCTGCTACAGAGCCACATTGGATTTCAAATCTTCACAGATGGGCCAGGTAGCCCAGACAACCAATACATATGTCAGCAAGATGCATTGCCTTTGTGCTAGACCTCTGAATATTGCTGGGGAAAATATTTTGCTGAACCAGTAAATTCGCAGGTAAATTTAAGAAAACAAGTTACAATAATAGTATTGTCAGCATACGTGGTGTAGAAGTGCCCACTGCCCATTGTAGGCTCTTCTTTCAATAGAATAACCTATTCTTGAGAAATTATCTCAATCTGAAAAAATAATTTTGTCTATTCTAAAAGTGTTTGACGGGCTGAATTAAACAGCTCAGTAGGTTGCATGTGACCCCCTGGCTTTAGTTTTCCCAACCATATATTGTGGAACCTTCCTGACCCCACTCAACCTCCCCTAGTTTAAATATATTTTTCTCGTCTCTCGACAGTGACTCAGGTACATCTGCGCCGGCTCACGCTGAGGGGCTGCCCAGAGGTGGACGGCTGGTTCCTGTCACGCCTGCATGTGTTCAGTCAGAGCCTGGAGGAACTTGACATCTCCCACTGTCCCCGCATCACCACAGGAGCCCTGTGTGCCCTCACCCACCTCAGGTATTATAGGGAGGCAGAAAATAGCTTTGTTATGTTAGTGATTCTTGGTAGACGCTTTTGTCCAAAGCAATGTACATTACTGAAACACCACATTATGAACAAATATAGTATGTACAGGGAGGCACTTTTTAAATGATGGTTAAATTGCCTCAATCATTGAGGCTACCACAATTACAAAATGTGCAAATTAAAGCTTATTCAGTTTATTTAACAGTGATATTATGATTTATGACCATAAAAGCAAGGGGATGACAACTATGGCCATTTAAATAAAAATACCCCTTAAAAAGTGAAAGTGCCAAGTTCAGATCCTATTTTAAACTAACGTTCAATGATGGAGAAGGTGTTCAGTGTGTCCTCCATCCCTTTTAACAATGACAACATCTTCATCAGATGCAGTTATGGGCTAGCGATGAAGGAGTTTGACTTGCAGCTTAAGGATCACAGGTTCAATTACAGACAAGTGGGTGGGGGTATTGATTAACTCATTTATACCGGATGCTGCGCAGCGCAACATTGCACCTCCTGCCGGTTGCTGCGTAGCGCAGCTTTGAATCTCTTGCCGGCTGCTGCGTAGGGCAGCATTGTGGACTTGTATGGTATGTTAGTACATGTATTGCGTAGGGCAGCATTGTGGATGTTGGTATGTTAGTACATGTATTAATTCAAGCTGAGAGTCTTACCTTGTAAATGCAATTTATTTCATGTTTTTATGTGCTTCAGAGGCTAAGATATTTAAGTTTTAATAGACGTTGACAATTCTTAGTATTTTTTCAGAAAACCTTCAGGAGATAAGGACATTTATCATAGAATTGCATAGGTTTTTATAGGCGTTTTTTGCAGGCGTTTTAGGTGTCAATGGGTTAACCAGTTCTCCTCCATCCTCCACTGTGACTGCGGTGCCCTGAGCATCCTCACACACTGCTCCCTGGGCATTATTGTCATGGCTGCTCCCTGCTCACGTGTGCTGGGTTAAATGCAGGGTTTCATTGTGTGCTGTGTCATCACAATGGCCAATGCGAATGCCTTTCACTTTTATTTTCACTTTCAAGAAGCAAAGTGACATCTCTCCATCTCTGTTTAATCATAAGCTTAATTCACCAGTCCATAATGCCTTCTTTCAGTCTTCAGTAGCCCATTGGCTGTTTCATGGTCCAGACAGGCCTGTTTGTCTTTTTCTGACATCTCTTGTTGCAACTTGACCTGTCAAACCTGCGATTTCAGGTCTCCTGTGGAAGTTGTGACTTGTTTACTGTGGCGTATAAGCTGTGCCTGAAGCTGATGTCCTGTGAGCCACCTCTAAAGCAAGCTGTTGATTCTCAGTAACGTGTCTTCTAATTCTGTTGTGGCTTTGGGTCTGCCAGCCCTTCCTGTTAGAGTTTCCCTAATTTTCTGAGAGCCTTTTGATGGTGAAGAAGACTGCCCTTACTGTACCTTGATTGTCTTTGCAATTTCATTGTGGGAAAGACTTACATTTTAAAGTGTTATGATGATCTGTCTCTCTTTGGTAGTGATAATTGCATACACCATTCATATAGCCATACAGCTGCTATAATGTTATGGCAAACTTACAAGGGTACGGCACCACAGTGTGTTACAATATGTTCCAATATTACTTTTATGCAGAAGTTATTCCCCTTTACATGATTCTAATCTCACACATCTGCATGACAACGGTGTTGTTATATATGTTGTATCTCAGTGGGACCTTCTTGATGAAGAATGGATGAACAAAAAATGTTGTTAGGCTTGTGTGTATTACACCTATTCACCCCATGCAAGCAAGATGAAATCAGCTTTTGTCCTACAGGAAGCTGCGACGGTTGGACATATCCAGCCTCCCCAGCCTACAGAGTCCTGGGCTCGTGCACATTCTCGTGGAGGAGATGCTGCCACACTGCCTCGTGACTGGGACCGAGTATAGGCAGGGCCTCAGCTCAGAGGACTCAATGCAAACAAACAGCACACCTGGCCACAAAGCCCAAGCAACGCAGCCACTTTCAGAGGAGAATGGACAGACCAGTGTGCAGAGACACAGGGAGATGCAGTGACATTAAGAGTTAGCAATGGATGTATTGTATGTATAACATTGTTAACCTGTCCTATTTAATTATATTTCTACTTTCTGTAAATACAGATTTTTAAAAAATCTTTGTGTTCCTTTAAAAGCATTAAGTGAACAATGGCCAGATGTTCAGCGTCCAATTAAGTAAACACACTTCCAGATGCAGTAGCTCTATTTTTTAAAGAATGTTTTTAGTGAAGATGAGCATGCTGTCCTCACAATGTCTTCGCTGTTTAGTGCTACGTTATTGTACATTTATACTGTGGGTCTGCCTTTAGGTTATAGTTTGCTTTTGGAAATAAAAGTATACAACTAAGTCGTGTGCATTTGTTTCCGTATGTGTGCGCCCCACATAGTTTAACTGGGTGACCATTTTTGTGAGTATAGCAGCCCATTTTTGGTTAGCCTTGGTAAAACACACACACACAGTAACATTTCATTTGGTTTTGTAGCTTGTTTTGATTATATTGACTGCTGGGGAATCTCCCCAGACACTTTTTCAGGAAAATGTACCGGTTTTCATCTCAGTGATCTGCTCACCCTTTTTCAAACAGGTGTGAAGTCTAGGTGTTAATCCTTAAATCCTGTTAAACAACACAGTGCGCTGTAGTTGTCAGCTGGGTGGCAAAATGTGGAACTGAGAAGATAGTGCGCAGTGAGTGTCAAAATAACTGAGATTTTGGTTTGTAGAATATGGTAGCCTAATCTGTTTGCCTGACGCCATTAGTCGCCTATTAAGGACGATTATATAGGCTAACTGAATATAAATTACGTTATTGTATTCGCTGTAACTGTAATAACAGAGCAGTGTTGTGACAATGCTTGGGTGCGGTACCATCACATTGAGATTGTAGTTTGTATTTTTTACGCCTGAAATCAAATATTTAGGCAGAAAAAAACACGATGTTCTAGCCGGATTTATTTTGACGTAGGAACATGGCAGCGTCGCAAGTCGGTGTCGCAACCATTACGACAACATTGTAAACATCAGCGATCCTAGCTTTGATAAGTAGCTTGTTTGTAAGCGGAATCAGGCAATACATACGGTCTTGATTCCGTAGAGGTGCAGTTAAATCGAATAGATGTCTGATCCTCAAGGTAACCAATTCCAGTGTGTTGGAAATATACCCATTATGCGAATCAGAGAACTGCCGTTGCTGCCAGGCTAGCCAGCTAGTTCCTGGTCTTACCTGTCAAGTAACATACCACTTACAGCGCATATTTTATTCTTGTGAAAACTTAATAATCGCAAAGAGAATGAATTATGTTATGATTTGTTATGATTTTAGAAGTCACAAAGCCAGACGAGGAGGCCGAATCCCTGGTGCCCGAGGTAACCTACCGTTTAATTAAAAGTAAAGTTGTTTTGCCACATACTATGTAACGTTGTGCACGGGAACCTACCTGTCAACGCAGTGTGTGGTCTGTTGATTTTGCTTTACATAAAGACTAAACTAACTAGAGTGATGTTTGATTCATGAAAGGTAGCTGATCTGCTTTTTAAACTAGCTAATTGATGCTATGCGCATATGCCAGTGGTAACGTTAATAATGAATTCGATGTACGAGCACTGATCATTTGGGATTTGCATAATCATTACGTCTGTTGTGGAACCAGACCTGTACTGCATTACCTTAAAAAATATGAAGTGATTTATGTCGAGACAGACATAACGGGTTCAGAAAGTATGTCCTTCCTAGTATTTGTTCCGGTCAACTCACTGAACCAGCTGATCCTCATTAGTACAGATGAGCCGGTAGAATGAATAGCCTACATGGAAGGACTTCTAAATTCTCAAGCCGGTTTGTTCACCTCTGTTTATGTTACCTCAGTCTCTGAATAGATTACTGTGATCACATGTATTGAGTATTCTGCATCTCAGTTAGGGCCAACAGTGTTCTCTTTTTTTCTTGAGCAGACCTCAATATATTGCAGTGTATTGATTTTACCACAGATAATTGCACTGACACCCTTACTCTAACCTAAAACCTTTCAAAACCTTCTTGTTACACAGTTGTCTTAAATTACAGTTTTTTCTGATCGCTTAAGCACATTTTTTGCACCTATTGGCTGTTTTTGCAAAACTCTACACACAAATAACAAAACCTTTCACCAGATTAGCAAAACTTTGTAGATACCTTGCAAAAGCTAACACATCTTGGTTAACTCTGCAAACCTTTGTAAAAATAGTGTTTTTGTACCAAACAGATAACACAAACCATTGTATTAATTAGCACACAATGCAGCAACTACACACTAATGGTATCAATGAAAAACACATCTGGCTTTTGGTTTCTCTGTGCACAAGACATTTTCAATTTGAAGTCATACACAGGGATCCAACTCAACACACAGGGATTCAAAGTTCAAGTATGGATGTTCATTTACACACATCAATACAAACATTTTTTTCCAACTGAAAACACAAGAAAACATACAGTAATTTCACTGAGAGAAAAAAAAGAAGTCTACATCTTGTCGTCTCTCTGGGTCCAGCCACAAAATTTTGTCAACATCAGCTGTAATGTGTTCTAGTCAAAGGCACTGACAAAAAATATCCCTGGAGTGCATTATCAAGGCCTGACATGAGGCCTAGTCAATGTCTGTGATGGCGTGCCATTACTAGACTTGTGTGTATACTCTGATTACTATAACAACAAACCTGGTTCTGTGGTGTTGTGGTCAAAGTGCATGTTTGATACCCTGGAGACCTGGGTTCAAAGCCAGGTGTGGTGACTTTTTTTCCCCTTCCTACAATATCCCTGTATGCCTCCTCCATTGCCTGTAGAAGGGCCATGCATTGATGTGGATAATGGTCATAGACCTTCTAGCAGAGGCATTTATGCACAAGCACAAGGCAGAGAATGACAACAACACCATTTTGCACACATAGTTATGTTACCATGTTGTCCGACATTGATTATGGCACTGTGTCCAACAATGTTCCTCGTTATAGTGAGGCTGAAACCTGCCTCATCCACAAGAATCAGCTCATGACCTATGGCATCTGCCTTTAGCTCCATCACTCTCTGGAAAAGACAAAACAAATGCAGCACAGCAGGCCCATGCACAGCCCTAGAGTATGCACTTCCAGTTTCCGTACCAATGATACTATAGCCTTATACCTTATGATGCTTGCTACACTGTAGCGGCTCAGGTTAGGCTGAACCCATTGGCTAGCTTCCCTCAGGGTCATTCCACTGTCCACTAAATTAGCTTTGATGTCATCAAAAATTCTATTTCTTACTCTTCTTACTTCCCCTTCCTCTTCCCTACCTCGTCCTCCTCTTTGTCACCTCCTCATCCTCTTCCTCTAACCACCTCCTTGTCCTTGTCGTCCTCTCCCTCTTGCTTTTTCACCTCTACATCCTCATGCTCCTCTCTAACTCTTACTTTTCTTTATTCCAACATTGTACTCCACCTCAAAAGCTTACCTGTGGCTTACTGTATTGCTAGTGCTCAGGCTGATTGCAAAGTGAATTATTTATATAAATGAGTTTTCACATGTGACAATGTGGCCAGAAAGTTGGCAAAATAGTTTAAATAATAGTCATGATTGTGTATAGTTTTGCTAAGAGTGTGTTGATTATTTGCAAGTTGTGTGTAAAGCAGTGAGTTGTGTTTACAGTTTTGCAAAAAGAGTGCTGTGCAGTGGATTGTGTTTTCACTTTTGCAAAGTGTGTGTTACAAAATTACAAACTGAGTGCAAAGCAGAGTTTGTGCTATTAGTTTTGCGAACTCAGTGAGGGGTTTTGCTATAAGAATTGGTAGTTTTAGAAATTGTGCTACAACAATCACTGTTGGTGTTTAAGCATTCAGAAAAAATGTAATGACTCATTGCTAATATAATTGTTAAGGTTATTTTAAATGTGGTCTTATATTGCATTCCTTGTAATACCTTTGGGTTCCAATCAATACATGTAGCATGACTGAAAACTATCGACCCCCTAAAAGGGTTGTAATGGTGATTGATTTTCTTTTATTTTTTTTTACCCCTAGCCTGTAATCACATCTTATAATGTGGTGATGATTAATTTCAAATTGCTGATTGCTGTTGAGATTTGCACAATTCCTTCATTTTGCTCTGTGTGTTTAATCTTCCTCCTAAATATCCAGGACCAGTCAGACAGTGACGAGGGTGAGGCATCGGGAGACACAGAAAGTAAGTGTCATTTTCTGTCAGTTAATCCATCATAATTTTTTAACCCTGTGATTTATGCCAGCCCTGACTGATGCCTCCTCTATACATTAGTGGATTTCTTGCGCAGCCTGTTCTCCCGGACTCTGGGTCTGGGACCTGGAGAAAAGGTTTTGGACGAGCTGACACTGGAGGGTGTGGCCCGATACATACAAAGTGACAAATGTGAGTCACAGTTCCTCAGTTAAAATGCTGTGACAAAATCAAATCTCTTTTGAGTAGTGATCTAGGAAGATCTAGTGTTGTGTGAACAGTAGCTGTGCAGTTACTTAAGTGGAAATGTTGAATGTGGATGTTCCTAAACTTGGTAAAGCACAGTTTCCCTTGAAACATGGTTCTACGTCTTCCTTTACAGGCAAGAATATCATCTGCATGGTTGGTGCCGGAATATCAACATGTAAGTCGTCTGCTGTGTGCTGTCAGTATGTACACACAGATATATGTATTTAAGGAAGGAACGGTATGTGTATTAGACAGAACTGTCCCAGAGAATATCGAGAACATTGATGCATTTCCCCATAATGGGAAGTTTTTACACGATTTTACATGATTCGTCAAAGTGTTATAGAAAGTTGCATCGAATGGAATGGACTGTCTTAACATTTGGGGGTTTGATATTTCTGACCGTAGTGTATCAATCTAAAGTGAGGCTGTCAGTTTTACTAGATTAATCCCTTGTGAGTGATTTAAGACCTACTGTATACCACTCGGTCTGGGTTTACCCTGTGATATTGACCTTTTCACTGTACGTTATCTTGCATTTATGTTATTTTTTAATACTCTGAGATGTTATTGAGGTTTTAGTATTTTAATTGTACAAGAGACACATTTTTTTGTAACTCAACCTAGCAAATGTAACTTTTTAAATATTATATTTATTTCTGAAAATCTGACATGGCGAGAATATGGTTGCACTGTGAAATTTAACAGATTATCAGGTATACCAAATACTTTGGAGGAGACAAAATGTCACTAATCTTTTGGTCTCTTGTGCCTAGCGGCAGGAATCCCAGACTTCCGTTCTCCTGGGACGGGCCTCTATGCCAACCTTCAGAAGTACAATCTACCATACCCTGAGGCCATATTTCAAATTGATTACTTCAAGGTATTCACCTCTAGTGGCTGGTATTTTGAGAAACTAATTAATCTTATCATTCACATTATAAACATCAGTTATCTCTTATCTATTATTTCATCCACAGAAACATCCTGAGCCTTTCTTTGCTTTAGCCAAGGAGTTATACCCTGGACAATTCAAGGTATTACTGCTCATATTGATGTTGCGAGCAGTTGTCATAGTTATTTTACCTTGATGAATTAGTTTAATTTCTGATTTATTGAATTTTTGTTGGATGCTCTTGCCTTGGTGTCATTACACTAGGACACAGTGTAATTAAACTGGATATTATGTGTAAATATGTGATGCGTTCTGTCTGAAGCCCACAGTGTGCCACTACTTCATCAGGATGCTAAGAGACAGGGGTTTACTCCGGCGTTGCTACTCCCAGGTGAGACAGAGTTTGCATCCTTCACCAATCCCTGTCCTTGTGTCTTTCACCAATACCCTGTGAGCCCTATGAGAAGGAGACGTTTGTGTTTCTAATCTACTTGCCCTTTACTGTACCAACCCATGGTCGGCAGTCAGGGCCAGCAATCTCCTGGTTTACATTCTTACATTCTTGTGTTCCATGAAATTGTAGAAATTGTAGTAGAGCCCCAGCAACTAAGGTGCAGGCTGTGGCCTGCACCGGAGGTGCAAAGCCCTACTGCTTTTAGAAAGATTTTTCTTCTTTCTTCTTTCTTCTTCTCTTCTTTCTTTTTGAGGCACTTACCATGCACGAAAAATGCATAAAATTTCATACATACATCGGAACTAAAAGTCGGCTCTCAGGGACAGAGGCTTGGCTGTTAGTGTGGCCCACACCTCAATATCAATATGTATCACGATATAAATCAAATCACTATTATTGTCAAGCTTAAATGTGCCGTTACTCGTAAGTGAGTTGTGAAGACATCAAAAGGTTATGTTTTGTGTACATTTTTGTATATCAAAATTGAACATGTCTTCATTCGAAAAATAAATCTTCAGGTTTTCAAGTTTTAAAAGAGAACACAAACCAAACACACCATTTAATGTGTCAGTCAACTCCAAATAAATAAAATCTTTATTCTAAAAATATATCTTAAAGCATTCAAGTTTTACAGGAGCCTGTGTCAAAATACCCGTAGAAGCACTGAATAAAATAGAAATCTGGCTTTGCCCCAAATGTGAAGAGTGCTTTATGTAGAGATGAGCTGTCATTTGCAGCGGTTAGGCACCACCTCATGGCCATTTAATAAAGCAATGTGTATTGTAATGTCAAAGTCAGCTTTTTTGTCAAAAATCATATGTACAGGTTGCACACACAGAATTTGAAATTAGAGCGTTCCCTAGGCCCACAGTGAACATTAAGCGTCTTATAAACACAATAAAACATGATGACAAAACATAATATAAACATTAAGTACAATAATACTTGTATTTAATACAAATATGATTTGAAAAAGCTCAAATGGTGGCATTTAAGCAGCAGTGTCATTGGTTGTAGTGCCAAAATAAAAGTGTACATTGGAATTACTGTGGACCAGTGGAAAGGGAACTGCACAGGAGAGAAATGCTTTAGGTAAGTTTCACCAGACTGGGACAGGGAAGTGGTATGTGTGGAGGTCAGAGGGGGTAGGGAGGACAGGGCAGGGAGAGAGTTCAGCCTTAACTAAGTTTTATCCGACTGAGACACTTACACTAAGTGCAATAGGAGAGGAAAGTGTATGTATGTGCCTATGCAAATGTTTACGGTCTTTAATTTTGTCTCTTTTAAACTGGTTTGGCGCATTCATGGAATTTCGTTAATTTGTGGTCATATATGTACTTCCAAGGTAGGTTTTTTGGAAATCAAAATTGTCAAAGTCGAGATAAGAGGATCACAAATAGGACACAATACAAATCTATAGTGCTTTTAGAGATCAAATGGAATATCTTAAAACCAGGGGGCATATTACAGAAATTTCCTAACTTGAGAATCTTATCCTATCTGTCTAGTTACCGTAGCAACAGCACTTTAGGATGGTATTTAGGAAAAGCGTATTACAGAACAGTGTATCCTAACGGTTACGGTTAACGGAACAACTCCAGCCAGCGTTAGAGAGGCCGACGCGGGGACATGGTGCTCTCCCGGTTGTAACCCAAGTAACAAACGCCCTCCGCTTTTCTGCTAAGGGGGACTTTGTTTACTTTAGTTTGTCGCCGGTGACGTTTTGAGGTTTGACGATAAAACTCTCATTAGGCGGTACCGCTTACCCCGTCATTTAATAATACGGTTAATGGAACAACTCCGGCCAGCGTTAGAGAGGCCGACGTGGCGACATGGTGCTCTCCTGGTGCCAGAGGAGGCGCTTTTGGCGAGCCTCCTCCGGTTGCCCGCAGCTCCTTATTGCCCATCGCCGCCTTTTTTTGTTTGACTTGTTAAGGTTGTTATTTTTTTCTTGATAGACTCAACGTCCCGCTGAATTCCCGCAACAGCAGATACGGCAGTGGCAATCCGCTGCCACACTCTCTCTTTGACGTCTTTAGTCAAAGTTGGACTAAATTTTCCGAAAAGAGTGTCTTTTGACTCCTCCACTAATGAAATGAGAGCCTCCAGCTTGTCAGGTTTGAAATTAAACGCTTGTCGCTGTTTTTCCATGACCGAAACGTTTACTTTAGTTTTACTAACTCAAGATGAGATAGGATTTCCAAAGATAAGTTGAGATTCTTAAATTAAGTTAAGATTTTGCTTCTGTAATACCAAACGTGTCAGGTCTAGGGCTGGAACCAGAACAGAACAAGGGAGGCGGACCCGAAGTGCAAGTGCCAACAGAGAGAGTTTTATTGAGGGTTGGGGGGAATGGGAGAGTAGTCCAGGGCCCCAGGGGGGCTTAGTGAAGATGGGTCGAGCGGGGTGCCGCGGCAGTGGTTGTGCGGGAGCGCTGGGATGCAGTGCAGGTGGTGGCGGAGGTAATCCGTGGACCTGAGGAGAGTCGGCACTGGAGGGCTGAGCGGGGCTTGAACCCGCGACTCCGGGGTTGGCAGGCGGTAGCTCTACCGCCTGAGCTGGCGATGGCCGGGTCGTCGGGGCGAACAGTATCGGGGTGGCAGGCGAAGCGCGGTCGATAAGCCGGTCCGGGTCAGAGCCAGAGGAGGTCAGGAGGAGCACAGGGGAACTGGGAGAGGTGCAGACAGAGAGAACGGGGAGAAACAAACACGGGCAAAACCACGAAAACGAGACTACACGAAACAAACAGAAAAGAAACCCAGACAGAAAACTGAAACTGGGGAAAACTCAAGGGAACACGAGCAGAGACAAAAACCGAGGCAAAACCGAACAAGGAAACAAGGACCGAGACACGAACTGGGATTACAGGAAACACGAGAGTCAAAGTCAAACTTTACGCGGTGAACAAACCTTTGTGAAGAGACTAACTGACAGAGGGGAACTGAAACCAGAGGGTATAAATAGTGGTGCCGTGCAGCTGATCGTGATAATCGAATGAGGGCTAAATGAGGAAGTGCAGGTGAAGTGCGTTACGCAAGACAAGGACACAGGTGAGGAGGATAATAGAATGAGTGCGGGGAAACAAGGAAACGAGTGCGTGATTAACTACGATAATGAGGGTAGTGTCAGGGAAAGCGTGAACAAAGCAGGGCTCAGACAGAGAATCGTGACAGAACCCCCCCCCAAGGGACGGCCCCAGAAGTCCCCCAGGGAGAGAGAACAGAAACAGAAGACCCCAAAGAAGACGAGAGAAGAAAAAAAAGAAAGACACCAACCGGGTGGGTGGAGGGGAGAAGGTGGTGGGCTAGTACTCCTCCGACCGGTCCGAGTGTTGAGCCTCCTCCTCCTCCGGCAGAGGGCGGTCCTCCAGGGGTGGAGGGCGGGCTCGGACAGAGCGAGGAGCGCCTCTGGGACGGCCCCGGCGCGGGCCCGGCTGGTCTGGGTGGAGGCGGTGGAAGTCCTCTATGAGGGCACGATCCAGAATCCTGCCGGCGGGAACCCAGGACCTTTCCTCTGGACCGTACCCCTCCCAGTCCACCAGGTAGTGGAATCCCCGGCCGCGCCGCCGGGACCGGAGGAGGCGCCGGACCGTGTAGATAGGATCCCCCTCCAGCATACGAGGAGCAGGGGGAGGAGGCTCGGGGGGAGTGTGCGGGGAGACCCGCACCGGCTTGATCCGTGATACGTGGAAGGTGGGATGGACCTTCATGGAGGCCGGCAGCTTGAGGCGCACCGCCACCGGACTGATGACCCGTTCAATGACGAACGGGCCCAGGAAACGGGGAGCCAGCTTGCGGGACTCGACCCTCAAGGGGAGGTCCCGGGCGGAGAGCCAGACCTTCTGGCCTACTTGGTAGGCGGGTGCAGGAGTCCTGCGGCGGTTGGCCCCGGCGGAGTAGGAGGTGGCAGCCCTCCTGAGTGCAGCACGAGCCCTGGCCCAGGTCCTCCGACAGCGGCGAGCGTTGGCGAGCGCAGAGGGGCAAGACGACTCCCCCTCCCGGCAGGGAAACAAGGGAGGCTGATACCCATAAACACATTGGAAGGGGGACATACCTGTAGCCGAGCAGACCAGGGAGTTGTGGGCATACTCAACCCACACCAGCCGTTTGGCCCACGAGAGGGGATCCTGGGAGGCGACACACCGAAGGGCCTTCTCCAGCTCCTGGTTGGTGCGCTCCGTCTGGCCGTTGGATTGGGGATGGAACCCCGAGGTGAGGCTGACCGTGGCCCCCAACAGGCGACAGAACTCCTTCCAAAAGGAGGAAATGAACTGGGGGCCACGGTCAGACACAAAGTCATTGGGTATCCCATGCAGCCTAAAAACATGGTGCTGGACCGCCTGCGCCGTCTCTCGGGCTGAAGGGAGCTTGGGGAGAGGGACAAAATGGGCCATTTTACTAAATCGGTCCACAATTGTGAGGATGACGGTGTGTCCTTCCGATGCAGGCAGTCCAGAAACAAAGTCCAGGCTGACATGGGACCAGGGACGGGAAGGGATAGGCAAGGGCTGGAGAAGGCCGGCAGGGGGGCGGTTAGAGGACTTGTTCCGGTTGCAGACCGGACAGGCCCCCACATACTCCCGGACCTCCCTCTCGAGGGCAGGCCACCAGAATCTCTGAGTTATGAGGTGGCTGGTGCAGGTTGCCCCCGGGTGGCAGGCCAGGAGGCAGTCATGCCCCCACTGCAGCACGCGAGGGCGCAGGGCTTCTGGGACGTAGAGCTTACCCTCGGGGCAGGCACTCGGGCCCGGCTGGCCCTGGAGGGCCCGTAGTACCTGTTCCTCTACGTCCCAGGTGAGGGCAGCCACGATGCAGGGACCGGGAAGGATGGTGGCTGGCTCCACAGAAGCGTCCTCGGGTCTCTGGAACTGGCGGGAGAGGGCGTCAGGCTTGGTATTCTTAGAACCTGGGCGGTAAGAGAGAGAAAATTGAAAACGTGAGAAAAAGAGCGACCATCTAGACTGTCTAGGATTGAGTCTTTTAGCAGTGCGCAGGTATTCTAAGTTCTTGTGGTCGGTCCACACTGTGAAGGGCACAGGCGCCCCCTCCAGCCAGTGACGCCACTCTTCCAGAGCCAGCTTGACGGCCAGGAGCTCCTGGTCCCCGATGTTGTAGTTACGTTCCGCCGGGGACAGTCGGCGGGAGAAGAAGGCGCACGGGTGCACCTTGTTGTCCTCCGCCGCTCGTTGGGACAGGACCGCCCCGACCCCGACATCCGAAGCATCGACCTCAACGATAAATTGGCGGGCAGGTACAGGAACCTGAAGGATAGGGGCAGAAGTGAACCGGGACTTAAGGGCAGTGAAGGCAGTGTCGGCGGCCAAGGTCCAGGAAAACTGGGTCTTGGTACTGGTCAGGGCCGTGAGAGGGGCAGCAATAGTGCTATAGTTCCTGATAAATCTTCTATAGAAGTTAGCGAACCCCAGAAATTGCTGCAGTTGCTTGCGGTTCTGGGGTGCGGGCCAGGCCGTGACCGCCGACACTTTAGCTGGGTCCATGGCAATGGTTCCCTCTGCCACCACGTACCCCAGGAAGGCCACGGTCTTGACATGGAACTCGCACTTCTCAGCCTTGACGAACAGGGAGTTCTCCAGGAGGCGGTGAAGGACTAGTCTGACGTGCTGCCTGTGTTCTTCGAGGGAACGGGAGAAGATCAGGATGTCGTCGAGGTAGACGAACACGAACCGGTCCAGCATGTCCCGCAGCACGTCATTGACCAGTCCTTGGAAGACGGCGGGAGCGTTGGTAAGGCTAAAGGGCATCACGAGATACTCGTAATGCCCGGTGGGAGTGTTGAATGCCGTCTTCCATTCATCCCCCTCCCGGATGCGCACGAGGTGGTAGGCATTGCGCAGGTCCAGCTTGGTGAATACCGTGGCCCCCTGGAGCAACTCGAAAGCAGTGGACAGAAGGGGCAGAGGGTACCGGTTCTTCACTGTTATATCGTTGAGGCCGCGGTAGTCAATGCAGGGCCGGAGCGATCCGTCCTTCTTGCCGACGAAGAAGAACCCCGCTCCGGCGGGGGACGAGGAGGGACGGATGATGCCCGCGGCCAAAGAGTCCGAGATGTACTCCTCCATGGCCCGCCTTTCAGGGCCCGAGAGAGAGTAGAGGCGGCCGCGCGGAGGAGTGGAACCCGGGACTAAGTCAATGGCGCAGTCGTAGGGGCGGTGAGGGGGTAGGGACGTGGCCTTGGCTTTACAAAAAACCTCAGCGAGGTCATGATAGCAGGAAGGGACATGGGACAGATCAGGAGCCATGACAGGGCCAGGACTGGGGGCAGGGACGGAAGCTGACTGTAGACAGGACTGATGACACTCGACCCCCCACTCCAGAATCGCCCCACTGCGCCAAGCCATGGCAGGCCGAGGATGATGGGGTGTCCCGGGGAAGGCAACAGATGGAAACAGACGCGCTCCGAGTGGTTGCCCGAGAGCCGTAATTCCAGGGGTTCGGTGACATGAGACACTCTCCCCAGCAGATGGCCGTCCAGAGCACGGGCCGGCACGGAGGATGGTAGGGCGGTCAGATGCACCCCCTGGTGGCGAGCGAAGGCAGCGTCCATGATGTTGGCATCAGCCCCTGAGTCGATCAGGACAGGCAGGGTAAGGGTCTGGGACGAGAGCCTCAAGGCGGCCCGCAGGTGCGGCTGGTCCGTTTTGGAGGCACAGGTGGTGGTGGCCGAACTTGACCGGATTCCCCCCTCATCCGGTGCACTGCGGCCCAACACTGGACAACGGATGGCCACGTGTCCCTCACCTCCGCAGTAGAGGCATAGACCCCCCAGCAGGCGGCGTTGACACTCCGCAGCCGCGAGGGACAAACGGCCTAGTTCCATCGGCTCCGAGGGTCCAGACCTCCAGGCGGGACCAGGAGGGGAGACGCCCCAGCTGGCAGGTCGGGGAACTGTATGAGTGACGCGGCCCTTTTCGCGGCGGCGAGCCTGCACCCGCCTGTCGATGCGGGTTGTCAGGGCGATGGCGTCGTCCAAAGACATGGGTGTCTCGTGAGAGACCAGTTCATCTTTAACGTAGTCTGCCAGACTGTGGAGATACACATCCACCAGGGCCTCTGCGTTCCAGTGACTGTGATTGGCCAAGGTCCGAAAGTCAATGGAGTAGTCAGCCACGGAACGCCTGCCCTGGTGGATACTGAGGAGGTTCCAGGAAGCCTCCGAAGCGGGAGAGCCCACACCGAAGACCTTCCTTAGTTCTGCAGTGAAGCGGGCAAAGCTCGAGCACGCGAGGGTGCGCCGCTGGTACTCGGAGGTGCCCCACAGACGTGCTCTCCCCGTCAGGAGGTTAATCGTGTAAGCAACCCGGGCGGCCTCGGAGGCGAAGGTCCGGGGCTGGAGGTCGAAGATTAGCAGGCAGTTAGTAATGAAAGCCTCGACCTCCTCGGAACTGCCTCCGAACCGCTCGGGGTCGCTGATCCTTGGTTCCGGGTCGCTGAACCCCGGAGGGGGAGTAGGTCGGGCGACGGGGTGTGCAGGGCATTCCATAGAGGCTTGGGTGAGGGCTGAGGTAAACGCCGCACCCTGCTGGCGCAGCGCCTCAACGTGGGCGCGGAGCTGGCCTGCAGACTGAATCAGGGACTCCAGGTCCCCAGCGCCTTGGTGGTGCCCCGTGGCGAGCTTCCCCAACCCGTCCACGGCAGAGGCGAGTCTGGACAGAGAGTCTGGTTCCGTAGGCACGTTACTCGGGTCCATAATGGTCAGTTCGTTCTGTCAGGTCTAGGGCTGGAACCAGAACAGAACAGAGAGAGTTTTATTGAGGGTTGGGGGGAATGGGAGAGTAGTCCAGGGCCCCAGGGGGGCTTAGTGAAGATGGGTCGAGCGGGGTTCGAACCCACGATCCCAGGGGTGGTGTGCCGCGGCAGTGGTTGTGCGGGAGCGCTGGGATGCAGTGCAGGTGGTGGCGGAGGTAATCCGTGGACCCGAGGAGAGTCGGCACTGGAGGGCTGAGCGGGGCTTGAACCCGCGACTCCGGGGTTGGCAGGCGGTAGCTCTACCGCCTGAGCTGGCGATGGCCGGGTCGTCGGGGCGAACAGTATCGGGGTGGCAGGCGAAGCGCGGTCGATAAGCCGGTCCGGGTCAGAGCCAGAGGAGGTCAGGAGGAGCACAGGGGAACTGGGAGAGGTGCAGACAGAGAGAACGGGGAAAAACAAACACGGGCAAAACCACGAAAACGAGACTACACGAAACAAACAGAAAAGAAACCCAGACAGAAAACTGAAACTGGGGAAAACTCAAGGGAACACGAGCAGAGACAAAAACCGAGGCAAAACCGAACAAGGAAACAAGGACCGAGACACGAACTGGGATTACAGGAAACACGAGGGTCAAAGTCAAACTTTACGCGGTGAACAAACCTTTGTGAAGAGACGAACTGACAGAGGGGAACTGAAACCAGAGGGTATAAATAGTGGTGCCGTGCAGCTGATCGTGATAATCGAATGAGGGCTAAATGAGGAAGTGCAGGTGAAGTGCGTTACGCAAGACAAGGACACAGGTGAGGAGGATAATAGAATGAGTGCGGGGAAACAAGGAAACGAGTGCGTGATTAACTACGATAATGAGGGTAGTGTCAGGGAAAGCGTGAACAAAGCAGGGCTCAGACAGAGAATCGTGACAAAACGGGAAAAAATCTTATCTCCACCCGTCCTATCTTAACTTTTGTCCTAAGATAGGAAGTTTCTGTAATACGCCCCCAGTTTCACTGATTTTTTTGTGTATAGGTTTACACATTGTTAGTGTATTATAAAAGTAAAATGGTTAATGTCAAAATTCCCAGAAGAACGTTTGATGAGATTGTCTGGTTTTTGTTTACATTGTCATAATGGAGACCTATGCAGCATATGAGAAGGTTCTTGCACCCATTGTGGTAAGCAAGATGTTTGGTTGGGCCAGTAATCCTGCATTAGATGACCGCAGTAAATGTGAGGGTGTGTAGATCTGTAACAGTTCCTTGATATATGGTGGGGCAAGATTGTGGATAGCTTTAAATGTGGCAAGTAGGATTTTGAAGTTAATCCACTGGGATATCGGAAGCCAGTGTAGTTGGAGCAGCAGAGGTGTAACATGGTCGGAAGATTTTGAGCAGGTAATAATGCGTGGCGCAGTTTTGGACAAGTTGAAGGCAGTGGGTGAGTTTGTTTGGGATGCCTGACAGAATTGTGTTGCAGTAGTCAATGCATGACGTTATCAAGGTGTTGACAGGCACTTGTTGGGTAAGTGCAGGGCGCAATCTGAAGATGTTCCTGAGATGGAATAATGCAGTTCGACAGACATTACTGATGTAGTTGGAGAATGAGAGGGTGCTGGCTCTTTACCTGTTTGGAGGCTGGTATGATGTCTGATGATGTAGCTAGTTAGCATGTACATACAAGGCTAGGGTGTAGCTTAGCTTAGCCACCTTTCTTTGCACTTCACTTGCATCGAATGGTAAAGATCTATAAAGATAATGACCTCTCTTACAAAAAATGCAAACTCAATGCTACCTTTGTGGGAAATGTTACTGGAAATGTTTCCCCCGACATGAACAGAAAGCTAAACAGGCATGAGTATGGCTACGGCTTGTTAGTCAAACAGTACGGTAAATTTTCTCCTGTGCAACCGAAAGTTAATAGCCGTCGCTTAGTTCATGACGTCAATTTTAGCATGATTTCAGAAAAACTTTTCTTACAAGATAATGACATGACAGATTTCCGATTGAGGCAAATATGTTTTGCAGTGGTTTCTCCGGTGTCCAACAATGCCAACATCAAGGTATGGTGTGCTTCCTATGTTAAGTTATTTCATGTCAAAGTGACACTAAAATGAATGGAAGTCTATGGAATGCTAAAGGCTACTGGACCCTTTCCAGTTTTTTTTCACCCTATGGGTGTTTCAACTTCTGCATCTGTTCCTGCCCCCTTGGCCTGGCCATGCTGTGTTGTAAACCCATTTCTCAGAGGGTGGGCTTAACCCGCCTCTTTCAAATGCCTCTGTTTGCTACCGGATAAAGCTTCAACCAGTCACACCCCTCTGTCCTCTAACATATGCGAAATGACCACAACAACAACGTTCTCGCAAAGCCCCATTGACTTGGCTACCAGCGGGGCAAACTGATAAATGAAACTTTTACCAAAGCTGGTCGGTTGCATTGCGAAAACATCCTTTCCTGCAATAAATGCTTTAAGGGTTCCCTTTCTTTTATTGTCAGAGAGAACTTCCCTTTGAATTCTTCAAAAACAGCAGCTACAGCTGCATTGAAGTTATGCCGTTGCTTCACATTCGTCGTGGTGACTGTGACTGAGATAGATTTCCAGTTGCCAAAATACCACGTCATTGCCTTTTTGAAATGGTAAACTTTCATTGGTCCCTGTTTCTGTGCAAAGGTAGAAATAGTGTAGACAGGCAGCTTGGCCAGACTTACTTACACGCGAAATGCAAATGCAGTATCACAGGTAGTAGGGGCGCACCCAGGCTGGGTAAAGTTCACTCTCTGAGTATTTCTCATCGGTTCAGTAGATGACGTGTGTGTATAAATTGGTAATTCAGCCAAAATTCAGCAGGTATCGACTACCAGCCCAGGTAGATGCCACTCTACGTAAATCCTGATCCTGAAGTTTAGGTCCAGGCAAAATCCATATAAAAATTTAGCAAAAGTCATAAAAAGTGACTATATGCAGTTGTTTTAGTTGGGATAACTAATATAAATATAAAAATAAATCAATATGCACATCAGTATGCATCAGTATTTTTCTAATTCTGTTCTGAATGAAATACTTAAGGTATCTCACAAAAGTGAGTACACCCTTCACATTTCAGCAAAAACGGTGCTATATCTTTTCAAGGGGCAATACTCCTCACGTGGAGCTCCATAATTAAATGTAGCCAATCCTCGCACTGGGGCACCGGAAATAAATATAGGTATTATCGGAGACCCACAATAGCCCAACCTACCTGCAGCTGGGAGAGTTCTTTCTGTTGCAGGAATCTTACAATGCACAACTGTATGGTAAAAATATAAAAAACCCATTTATGTAGAATTTAACACATATTCAGCAAACATTTTATTTCGTTACATATGCATTAATTCCGTCGAACTATGGAAAGAAGTTCTAAAATTCTGGCATAGCACTGTTCCATATTAATGCGCCATAGAATCGTAACTCGAACAACCATATTAGCCAATTTAACAGTTGCTTTTCTGCTCTACTTTTTAACGGCAGGGTAAGAAATTCTAGACTAATTAAAAATGTTCCAGCATAAAGTTTGTGGTAACCGGGCCACAACGAGGACAACCGCCTTTGAGGCGTGCATTCAATGGAATTAATCAACTTCGCAGAGCTTAGATCATATTTATATGCTGAAATTGTATTACAATGGGACTGTTTATTCAGCCACTCAGATTGCATCCAGTTCAGTCCATCATGTCTAGTCCTTAAAGTGACTGTTTCTCCTGTGATAAATGATGTTTTGTGTTCATATTTCATATTTTTCCTTTTGAAATTATTATTTTCTTGCTTAGAACATCGACACTCTGGAGCGGGTGGCTGGGCTTGGGGATGGGGACTTGGTAGAGGCTCATGGAACCTTCTACACCTCACACTGTCTCAGCTTCCTTTGTCGCAAGGAGTACTCTCTTGACTGGATGAAAGGTAGGTGACACACACACACACACGGATACCGTCCAGAATGAATCAGTAACGTAAAATGGACTATTTTATCTCACTCACAGAGAAGATTTTTTCTGACGACATCCCTAAGTGTGACAAGTGCAGTGGACTGGTCAAGCCAGGTGAGATTGTGTCCCATTTCATTTTCAGCATTTCGATTGACAAGTTCTGGTTTAGCTAATGCACACATAAATAGAGGTCTTGATATTTTTCCTATCCGGTATTCTGTCTCACTGTTGTTCCTGTCTCTATTTTGTAGATATTGTATTCTTTGGTGAAAATCTGCCAGGCCGATTCTTCACTTCCATGACCACGGTAGAGACATGCCGCTTGTGTTTTTGTCTGTGTTAATGGTCCACTATGCTGTTAAAATGGCATGTATTTAATGATAATAACAGCATTATAAACTATGCTTGCTCTATGGGCACACTGAAGTGGTGCTTATTATTAAAGGAAAACTCTGGCGTAAAATGAAAATTGGCATGTTAAAACATCATACCGAGTTGGTATGTTTGCTGAGGAGCAAAATTGTGCTAGCCTGTTGCATTTAGAACTTCACCATTTTTTTTTTTACTGTTTTAACCTGGCATGCTCTCCCACTCACTCACAGTGGAGCAGAGCATTATGACACCATCAGCCTGAGTGTTCTACTATTCATTATGACCGCCGCTACCGAAAGCGGTCATTATAGTGTTGCCGAGACCTTTTTCCCTTTTTTTAAATTTTTATTTATTTTTTATTTTTTTATTTATTTTTTTCACCGATTTTCCATCAACGATTGGCAGGACACTGGAACTCTGGGGGACATGAATCTTTGTAGGCATGTAGCCCTAGATGTTTTTGAGCGAATAGAAGCTTTTGGCCCCCAAGGGTCACCCCCTCCCCGCTGTGCCAGTGTCCATCAAAGAGGGGGAGACGCTAAAAAGTTTTTGCTGAATAACTCAATGAACGTTTCACCGAACAACATGAATTTTTTGTGATATGTCGGTGTTACAGGGGTGTATAGACCCAGCCCATAAACGCTCATTTAAAATATAGCACCACCTAGTGATATGGGTAAATGCAAAAATGAGATTTTGTATTGCCAATATCTTGGACCGAGAAGGTGGGAACTACACAAAATATACACAAACACACAGAATGTCATTCATTCAAAACCCACATCCATGCCCTCTTCCAGCAAATCATTTTGTATTGCCAATATCTTGGACAAAGAAGGTGGGAACTGCACAAAATATGGCATGCACAATCAGCACAAAGACGTCTAAAAGCACAGCACATGCCATAAAATTTGGCCCATAGGGGGCGCTGTACTTATACAAAATGTCGTTTTGCCTATTATCTAGAGAACAGTAAGGTTTACAAGCAGTTCTTTTTTGTCGTGAAATCTATTGACCCTCACGCATTGAAAACACTGGTCGACGCCCACTTCCAACAAAAACAATTTCCATGAAATTTTAACATCGCAAAAACAAAATCAAACGAACTCGTCATAGGCCGTTCATGTGAATCTCACCAAATTTGGTACATGTCATCTACACACATTGGTGACAAAAAGTAATCAGGATTTATCTTGAGATAAACTGTTTAAAAGTTATATGTCAATGAAAATTTGAAACACAGCTCAAAATTCTTCAAAAGTCCATATCTCGGCTTCTAATTGCTCATATTTGGTCAAAGTTGACATGACAACTTTGAACAGCTTTCTTTTCATGTGCACCAAATTTTGTGACATTTCGTCACAGGGTGCAATGTTTCCTGTCAAAGCTAGGTGTACAAAAACAGTTTTTGTTAAAACTCATCAAAAAATGTGCCCAAGACAATAATTTTGTGTTAGTATGCCGGTGTTAAAGAGGCGTATAGACCCATCCCATAAACACTCACTTGAAGCATAGCACCACCTAGTGATATAGTTAAATGCAAAAATTGTGATTTTGCTTTGCCAATATCTTGGACCGAGAAGGTCGGAACTACACAAAATATACACAAACACACAGAATGTCATTCATTCAAAACCCACATCCATGCCCTCTTCCAGCAAATCATTTCCACACAAACTCTCACCTCACAACACTGACCTACCACAACTCATCATACCTGCAGTTCCCACACTTCAATACACTGCGGCGGTCATACCATGTACCGCTATGCGGTACATCTAGTTTCAATGGGAGAAAATATCGGCGAAAAAATGACAATAATGAATAAACAACAAGGGATTGTGTAATTCTATATATGCCGATGCATCTCCAGATTGGTTTGAATGTTTTAGAATGGTGTCTCTATCTCGAAAGCCCGAGGACTAGTAGTTCGGCAAAGAAATGGTTGAAATTCTTCTGATGGAGAACAATAAGTCATTTGTTTCATCTTCAGTCGTTTGGTATTTTTTATCCAGCCGTGTCTTTGGAAGAAACAATGTCCTCAGACAAGGTGAAGTAAGCTATGTTGTTCTATTTTATGAAAGTATAATGTATTGCCGCATGAGAAAGAAAATGTAGGCCTATGTGACATTCTTTGCTATTTCAGTCTCTTAAACGCTGTCACCTGTCTATGCAACTTTTTTCCCCAATAAAATGCTTAAGATTTTTACTCGAGACAATACAGATGGCTATTAAGTAACTGTTGGGACAAGTTTTTAACATGCCTTGCTATTGTGTAAACATACCTTGCTATTACTAGACTGAAATAGCAAAGAATGGCACAGAGGCTTACATTTTTATTCTCATGTTTGGTGAGATTCACATGAACGGCCTATGACGAGTTCGTTTGGTTTCCTTTTCGCGATGTTAAAATTTCACGGAAATTCTTTTTGTTGGAAGTGGGCGTCGACCAGTGTTTTCAATGCGGGAGGGTGAATAGATTTCACGACAAAAAAGAACTGCTTGTAAACCTTACCGTTCTGTAGATAATAGGCAAAACGACATTTTGTACAATTACAGCGCCCCCTATGGGCCAAATTTTATGGTATGTGTGTGCTTTAAGAAGTCTTTGTGCTGATTGTGCATGGCATATTTTGTGCAGTTCCCACCTTCCCAGTCCAAGATATTGGCAATATAAAATCCCAATTTTTGCATTTACCCATATCAATAGGTGGCACTACAATTTTAGTAGAGTGTACATGGGCTGGGTCGATACGCCCCTGCAACACCGACATATCACAAAAAATTCATGTTGTTCGGTGAAACATGCATTGAGTTATTCAGCAAAAACTTTTCAGCATCTCCCCCTCTTTGATGGACACTGGCACAGCGGGGGGGTGGCCCTTGGGGGCCAAAAGCTTCTATTCGCTCAAAAACTTCTAGGGCTACATGCCTACAAAGATTCATGTCCCCCAGACTTCCAGTGTCCTGGCAATCATTGACGAAAAATCGGTGGGAAAAAAAAAAAAGGGAAAAAAGTCGGTGCGGTCATAATAACTACACTGCATTCTCGCAGGTAATGCTAAAAGTGTGCTTGAATGTGCCAAGTTTCGTGATCATCGGAGCAAATATGTGTGCCAAATTTGTGTGCCGAAAGTTTTTACCAATTGGTTCTATTGGCTGCAATAGACTCCCATGCCAGAACATAATGCAGGCCATAATGGCTATTATGACAACACTTCAAAGAACATTCCACATTTTAAAAATAGCTGCATAGCTGTTGGTCCAGGTGAAACTGTCACAGTATTTGCTGCCACAGTATTGTCTGTCTCACTTTCTCTCTCTCTCCCTCTCTTTCTCTCTCTCTATTTCTCACTCCTCTCTCACTCAAGTACCCCCCCCCCTCATGATTAAAAAGAAGCCATTTAGGCATATTATAGGCCTATTTTATGAGCTTTTTTCAAATCTTGTGGTCTCTCTGACTGGAATGTCAGAGACATGAAATACAAACACTACGGGCTCTATTTTCACGATCATATGTGCATTGTCCAAAGTCTGTCGCGCAAGTTGCATTGGGGGCATTCCCATTTTGATGGCGGGAAAAGTGAACAATGCGCCTGGCGCAATGTTCACTTTTCCCGCCATCAAAATGCCAAATTGTTGGTCTTAAATTACTTCATCCTTCATCGGTGTGCTTTAGGTGTAACATACAATGAACCAATCAGAATTTGTACTCTCATTCCCTTTAAAAGCCAACAACAACATTAGAAGACGGGGGAAACAAAAGCTTCCAACTCAAAAGAAACATCAAAAATAAACGGAAAGTATAGGTCCATGTTACGACCTCATTGTGAGGAATATTGTAAAAGAAAATATGAGGTGGCAACATAAGAAACCAGGAGAGAGAAAATATAACAAAACGGTGTTTATTAAACAAACGGTAACAAAAAGGGTGTCAATAAACAGGAACCAATGAATAGAAAAACAAAACAGGCCCTGTAACCTTCCCTCCTCTTTTAATAGAACAAAAACTACCTAACCTCCTCGAAATCAAAACGTGCATCTTCCGCAAGGCTTACCTGCTGCGCTAGTCTGCCCTGCGATACGTGCACAAAAAGGGAAAGCAAACAAAACACCCGTCACCATACATAAATACAAAAACACCAGTTAATGTAAATAAAAATAGTAGTGTGAAGTTGTCAAAAATGCCCAAGCTAAGTAAAATACGGCAGCGCGTGTCAAAAGAGATGAGCTCTCTGCCTGTCGTGGTGCGTGGAGCTGCGTTGGAATGAGCCGTGTTGAAAATGAGCTTCATGTAAAAAGAGCTGCGTCCATGTTGAAACGGGCGGTTTTTATACGCCCAATGATTAGCCGCGCCCAATCCAGCCCCACGCTCGCTGAGGAGGTGCACCTGCACACAATTGTTGATCAGAGAGGGATCACATGATTAAAACCAGCTGACGCTACCTTAACACCGCGTAACAGTCCATCAAACCATTAGTCCATTAGTTTTCTTTTTGTTGATTTGTCTATTACATTTCTTGCAACTTGCCATGCTGTTTATTTAAAATGACAAAAGAAATCATAAATAAACTGCAGAACATTGGTATACATTTGTGCCTGTTTGCATACTAAAACATTAAAATACATGGCTGTGCAGGCTATACATTTTGCATCTCTTCTGCCAGTTGAGTTTTTCTGGCGCAGCAGCAGGTGCATCTGGGTTCAACGCATTGTGCACCTCTAAAATAGCTTTTCAGCAATGTGCAATTGATGATAAACCAGGTTTTTGTTAGTCATCGGCGAATATGGTTTTTGCGTCCTCATAATAGCATCTGGTGTGCTTTGCGCCAGACCACACCTTCTTTTCGCTGACACACCTGTGAGGGCGCAGTGTCATTTGCTATCTAGTCAACGGGATTTTTTGCCTGAAAAAATGAACGATGCGCTGGCACAGAATAGTAATGACAGCATGTGCATAGGGCCTTATGCCTTCTTCCCTCTGAAATGTCTCTAACAAGAGACTTCTTCATTTTCACATGTCTTCCAACTTAATTTAGTGAAAAATGACTTTTCTCTACACGTCTCACGGTTCAGAGACGAGATTCAGAGTACTTTGTGAAGAAATGGCTTTTTTGTAATTCAGTTTTTTGTAATTGTATCCACACCTACCACGGCTCAGAGAATACAGTGCACGGCTTGTCTGCTCTACGGTTTAACATGGTTGTCAACTTAATTCAGTATCCTCTGCCTCCCTTTCTTACACACGCTCACATTTTCTCACTCATAGTCGAGTAGAGCATCATGACATCATACCATTCATTTCAATGGAACAAAATATTGCAGAAAAATGTGAATAACAAACAAACGAGAAGGGGAACCGTAACCATTTAAATCAATGCATCTCTAGATCAAGTTAAATGTTTCAGTGTTGGCATGGCGTCTCTATCTCCCCTAGGACTTGGACTAGTAGTTCAGCAAAGAAATGAGTGAACGGAATAATAATAATACCTAGACTGCATTTACTCAGAAAATGCTAAAGGTGTGCTTTCATGTGCCAAGGTTTGTGATCATCTGACATGGTGAGTGTAGCATGTGTCTCGTAGTCCTTGTACTTTTACTCATACACAAAACTTTTGCTCAGCCCGTTTTTGTTTCTCCCATGACTGCATGGTACGGTAGGCGTTTTTTTCACTCTAACAACTATAATGGTGCAGCAGTATGAGTGAGAGAGAAAGGTTTCTCAGACATGCACGCAGGTTTTTAATCAGAAGATCATGACCTTTGACCAGTGATGATGCTACAGTGGTCAGAACAGGGTCCTGATTTCATGTAGTAAGTTTGGTGATGTGACGTCAAAGCATTAATAAGACGTGACTTTTGACCAGTAGGGCCACTGGAGAGTTTGAAGTCGATTGCTTTGCGTGGTCAGAACAGGGTCCTGAGTCTGCATACCAAGTTTGGTTATGATACAACAAAACATTAATAACATATAACTTTTGGCCTGTGGTGGCGCTCACTCACTCTCTCTCTCACACACACACACACACTCACTGTGGAGCAGAACATTCATTTCAATGAGGCAAAATATCACAGAAAAATGACAATACCAACGAACGACAAGGGGTAGCATAACCACTTGAACACTGTTTGGTGTTCAGATCGGGCTAAACGTTTTACAGTTGGAACTCTAACAGTGTGTGTGGGGGGGGGGTATCAGGGGTACTTCAGAGAGAGACAGAAAGAGAAGGAGAGAGAGAAAGGGAAGCAGACAATATTGTGACAGTTTCACTTGGACCAACTGCCATTTTTTAATGTGGAATGTTAAGGAGTTGAACTCTCACGTGTTGTCATAACATCCATCCCATGGTCTGCATAATGTTCTGCCATGTGAGTCTATTGTAGCCCATAGAGCAGGGATGCCAGGGTGAAATTGGTCAGGGGGCCAGATTGTTTTCAAGTGGGATCATGGGGGGCCAAATTACCGTTACACTTTTGGCTTGACAAGACCAAACACTAAACAAATAGACATGTTATTTGATACCATTTATGAAGGCCTGCAACACATCAAAAATGAATTGCAATAGCTTCACAATGAAGCATACAATTACATGTCAGCCAAAAGCAATTTACCCTCTATAGCTGTGTAACATCAACCTATGCATGCAAGTAACCTACATTTTAAAAACAACAAAATGGACTAGGTCACATAAATAACACAAGTAAAATGTAAATTACTTTGATCAGTTTAATGACAACTTGCACAGAAAATCATGTCGCTCATTTATTCCCTAAAAAAAGTGAAAAAAAATGTTAAGTTATACAGAAATCCCTCTTCAAAAACAGCTGTAGTTGACATAAAACATTGAGAAGATAATATAATTAAAACGAACCTTCGTATGTCTCTCGGCATTTAGAGAAAGCTGCTTGCTGTTTTCGGAGGGATGATGCTAGCTCATTTAGGTTTTGCGTCCTACGTTGTCCTGTGTATTCGTTGTATTTCTCTTGGTGGGTCTCATAATGTCGCCTGTTGTTGTACTCCTTTGGCACAGCCACTTGTTGTGAACAAATTAAGCATACTGGTTTGCCCCCGACTTCCCAAAAGAAATACTTTTCTTTCCATCTCTCCTGAAAGATCCGACATTCAGCATCAACCTTCCGCTTTTTGGATAACATCCTGACTGACTGATATCGAGCGGGAGCGACTCGTTCATACTTTGGTTAGTGCACGCGCTGCAGCAGACGGGCAGGAGCGAAAGACTGAACTGTTGGATTACTCCTACATGAAAATTGAATTTAAAAATAAATATTGTACATTAAGGATTATAACAAAACATTAGATTTAAACTTGTTCATACTATAGCCTATTATAACATTATTTAAAAGAAAAAAAATCTGAACCAACGATGTAACCGGGCCAGAAGGGATGTTCACCACTGCCATAGAGCCAATTGGTAAAAACTTTAAAATTTTGGTATTTGCTTTGATGAAACCTGACACATTCAAGCACAGCATTTTCTGCGGGAATGCAGTCTAGTTTGTCATTGCTGTTCAATTGGTTGTATGGGCTGACATTCATTGTACTTGGGTATCAAAAGTACATTTCGGATTTAAAATGTACTCTAGCATTAAAAGGAACAGAAAAAAAGTGAGTGGTTAGAATTTTGAGAATGACATTTATTGGGCATAACATCCAACAACAAAAGACACACTTGCACTTGAATCATCAGCATATCTATCACCATATTAAACACACTTGCTTACACTTATGATGTAACACATTTAAGGATTTCACTGCATTTAGTACATCCCTTGCTTGTAGTAGGGGGAGATAATGGGTCAGCATTTTAAGGGGGCTGCTAAAGCTGCTTAATTCTTAAAAGAAAAAATACGGGGGGCGCTGCTGAGCATGGATAGCGAGTAGACGTGTCCCCAACCAGCTCCTGAAATATTCGACAATAATCTAATGCAAACTTAATAGTTTTCAGCTATACCGCTGCCACTATAACCCACAGTGACACATTTTACTAGCAAAATGTCAGGAACGAGAAAGACCACGGGGAAACGCGACACTTCGACTTTAACCAGGGCCACAGCGGATGACCACGCGAATGCTAATGACACCGAGCCGACGTTGGCTAACGTGATGAGTCTCATAGAAAAGTTCAGGGAAGAGACTCATACTTCGATAGCAGCTGTACAAACAACTGTAATGTCCTTTGGGGGCCGCCTGACAGATGTTGAAAACTCGCTGGGAGATATAGACTCCAGAACATTGCAACTGGAGAACCTGTGTGCCCAGCTAGCTAAAGAAAATGCTGCCCTAAGCGAGAGGTTAGAGGACCTGGAAGCACGCAGTCGCCGTCAAAACTTGAGAGTGATTGGCATCCCGGAGAATACAGAGGGGCCAAGGATTACAGAATTTATGGAGGAATTTTTCAGTGAAACAAGAAATACTTCGACGATCAAGGGAGAGGGGTGTGCTGACTTTCCGAGACAACAGGGTTCACATTTTCCAGGACTGGCCCCCAGACGTTGCGAAAAAGAGAGCTGCATTTAAGGATGTTAAAGCCAAGATGAAAAATCTCCCCGGTGTACGGTATGGCCTGATTCCCCCAGCAAAGCTGCAGATCACCTTCCGAGGAGGTAAGCGTCAAATTTTTGACAACCCAGAGGACGCGGAGAGTTTCTTTGCCAACACTATCGCCCCTGCCCTGGAGACAACTCTGGATGAAGCTGTTGGGGTTGAACTTGACAGTGAACCTGCTGACTGATGCATAGTTTATGCACGCATAACTTTACGCACGTCTTGTTAGCTGCTGTCTAAGATGCGTCTACAATTTCACAATGAAGGGAGGATGGAAAATACCACGTTCGGACACTAGATGTCACGTTGTTACTGTTGTTCGATAGGGCTTTAGCCTGTTCAACTCAATTGTGAATAATGATTGATGTTTGCAGATTAATTATGTATATTATGTTAAGAAGCGATGGTTCTAGTGCTAATGCACCGACTTGTGCACTTCGACGGGGAGAATAGAAGTGTCAGGGGGGAGGTGGGGTTCGTTTCTGGGAGTTTTGTTTGTGAGTTATTTCTTTTGGTATGTTTTGGGTTTTTTTCTCTTCTTGTTTGGACAGAACATCTTTATATTATGTTGTTTACAGTAGAAATGGCAGATTGCAGGGTACAAGTTATTCTTTTAAGTGCACCACAATTACTTACTTCTTATATCTCAATGCGTCAGTATTGCTATAACAGCCCTTAAGGTATGTTCATGGAATGTACATGGCATTCATAACCCAATTAAATGGAAAAAAATCTTATGTTATCTTAAAAAGGAGAAAATTCAAATAGCTATGCTACAGGAAACACATTTAACTCACTCAGAACACCTCAAACTAAAAACAGACTGGGTAGGTCAAGTGTACCACGCCTCTTTTAACAGCAGGAGTAGGGGTGTTGCCATTCTGATACACAAATCCCTTCCACTGACTGAAGTGAAGGTTAGGACAGATAAATTGGGTCGATACGTTTTAATCAATGGGCTTCTGTATAGAGAATATACATCTCTTTTGAATGTTTATGTCCCTCCAAACTATCCAATAACGTTCCAGACACATGTTTTTTCTATTTTTTCAGACTGGTTGTTTCCCTCTTCAGTGGTGGGTGGGGACTTCAATTGTTGTCTACATCGTCTTGATAAGTCCCATAAGCTGCAACTTCATTCTAACGTTAGTCAGTCTCTCTTGCAATGCCTTTCTGAATTAGGCCTGTTTGATACCTGGAGGACATTGCATCCCAGTGCTAAGGAGTATACATTTTATTCCAATGTACACAAGACCTCCTCTAGAATTGATTATTTATTTACAACTAAAGTGTCAATGGGGAAAGTTATTTCATGCTCAATTGGAAATATTTTGATATCTGACCACGCACCAGTATTTCTTGAAATTTCATGTTCTGCTGAGAAACAACATGGCGGGTGGAGATTTAAAAACTATCTGTTAAAAGACCCCTATTTCAAAATATTTGTCAAGGAACAGTTCCAATATTTTATGGCAGTCAATAAAACACCCGAGGTAAGACCTCAACTCTTGTCTGACACAGCTAAAGCATTCATACGAGGGGGCATTATCTCATACATGGCACACCAAAAAAAAACTCAAGCCAATAAGCGCCTGGAGCTGGAAAATCAGTTATCGGACTTACAGAGGAAGTTTAATGTCAGCCCATCACCTGAAATACGGTTACAACTTGATGCAACTAAAACAGCCCTTGAGACCATTCTTACTTCAGAGGCTGAGAAGTCTTTACTTTTTTGTAAACAGAGGATGTATGAGTATGGTAACAAACCCAGTAGATACCTTGCAAACTTAGTGCGCGACAAAACACAATCACAGGGTATACCGGCTATAAAAGACAAATATGGCAAGAGACAATCAATTCAATTCAGTTTATTCGCCAGACTCTTGTCCAAATCCACATAAACACAGTACAAACACACATCAAGACAGACCAGGCCAAGCAGACAGGACACAAAAGAAAAGAACAAGAACAAACAAACAAACAAACAAACAAACAAAAAAAAAAAAAAAGGATTTAAAATATATACAGGCATTTAGTCCAGTGCGCCCTTAGCCTGGATGTATATCTTGTGCTACTCACAGTTGGATTTGAGAGAGCCACCATGATACTATTGGAGGAAGCATCCAGGCGCTGTGAAAATCTATACATTAGGTTTCTTAAAAGTGCATGAAGTGTGCTTACTCCTACAGATACAAACATCTGGCTAGCACTCCCTCCTCTAGGGACCTTCAGTAAAATTCTTAAAGCATCATTGTATGCTACTTGTAGCTTCTGCATGCTTGCCTTTTTGTAAGAAGCCCATAGGTGTGCAGTGTAGAGTGGTGTGCAGTATGCCTTAAACAGAGCCACCTTGACTTGGGTGGAGCAAAATGCAAATTTACGGGCTATAGTGTTTGCCTGTGCATACAATTTACAACACTGTCTGTATATGTCATCATCATCATTCATATCATCTGAAATACAGTGGCCTAGATATTTTATCTTTTTGCAGATCTCAAGGGAATTATTAGACAGCCTGAACACAGGGAAATTCAGGCTTTTATCCTGTTTAGTTCTACATATTAGAACAGCACTTTTGATAGAATTATATTTAACATCAAACTGTGAGCCATAGTCCGAGCATACATCAAGAAGTTCTTGCAGCCCTGTACTACTTGGGCTAATGGTCACAAGGTCATCTGCATACATAATATGATTGACAAGTACACCCCCAATCATGCATCCAGTGTTACAGCCATTCAATCGTCTAGACAGTTCATCCATATACAGATTGAATAAAATAGGGGACAGAATGCCACCCTGCCTAACCCCATTGCTCACACTAAAAGGTTCAGACATACAACCCCCCCACTTGATATGCATTTTCTGGTGTGCATACCAATAGGCAAGAATCCTTACAATATAGCCAGGTACTCCTCCTTTCTTTAACTTAATAAAAAGCTTTTTATGGCAGACACGATCAAATGCCTTAGAAGCATCTATGAGACACATTAAAACTGTTGAGTTTTTGGATTTGTACAGGTCCACTATCTCTTTTAAAGCATAAATACACATGTCTGTACCATGCTTAGCCTTGAAACCAAACTGGTTATCAAGAGAGGAAACATGTGCATTCACTCTGACAAGTAGGATTCTTTCCATCACTTTTGACAATATACTTGCCAGTGCAATAGGTCGGTAGTTGTCCAGGCAACCAACCTTCCCAGTTTTGTCCTTGATGACTGGCACAAGCACTATGGAAAGCATAGAATCTGGCAATATGCCATGAATCAACAGTCCAGTAAAGTTGATGGCAAGAAGAGAGGGAAGCCGCCGACTGGCATGCTTCAGGTGTTCTGCACTTATGAAGTCCATGCCACATGCTTTACTATTAGGTAATTTCTGTATAGCCTCATGCACCTCCTGTGTCAATATTGTTATTGAGTCATCATGTGCCACAGAATCCTCCACATATGGGTCATATTGTAAACAATTAAAAAGAGAACTGTAATGTTTTCTCCAAAGTTCAGCAATGTGTTCTTCTCCAGAGACCCCTTCAATAGTACAAGGAAGTGAAGGTTTACAGTTATTGAGGGACCGCACCTCTTTCCAAAAGTCATTAAAATTGTTACCCATCATTTTATTAGCCATAGAGTCAGCCCTCATGGCTTGCTCGCTTCTAGAGATGAAACGAACAGCATACTTGTATCTGGCATTAGCCAGCTTTTTATTCTCAAGCTCTGGGCCCTGTCTGGGTCTCCCAGCCAAGGCCCAGAGCTTGTATGTTTCACGGGCTTCAGCATGATATGGGGCGACATGCTCATGCCATCCAGGTCTAACATTATTTGCCCTAGTTTTCTTGTTTTTACCAAGCCATTTTCCACCCTCATATAGAGCTGCCACAACAGCCCTATACATGGCACATAGGTCGATTTTGTGTTCTACATTTTTACAGTTAATATTCTTACACAAGATGGCTTCTCTGGGGAGAGACACATTATTTAGGTATTGGTCTGTGTTTGTGTTGTATCTTACTAAGTCCTCCTCAGTAAGAGCTGACCAGTCTATTTTAGTAGACACTCCACCCCCATTATCATTACTGTTGGTAATTGTAGATGGCAGTTCTGCGACATTTATTGTGAAGGCTAAAGGTATGTGGTCTGTTAGTGCTACCTCATATTTAATATCCATTTTCTCAATGGCTGCATGGCCATCAGCTGTACTAAAACAATGGTCAAGCCATGATGTAGTATGCCACGCTTCACTTATATATGTATAACTGTCTATGGGTAACAATACTTTACTCGATAAAGTGAAGTTATTATCCTCACAGAAGCAGGTCAAATGATTAGCAAATAGTGAACTGCTGTCAGTGATATCAGAGTTCATATCCCCAACAACATAAACACTACAGCTGCTATTGTCTTGAATAAAAGCATTAATAAAAGCCAGCCTATTGAGATATTCAACCTCATGGTCACGTGACTCATATGGAGTATAAACATTCAAAATAATAAAATTATTACATTTGTGCATATATTGTAAACCAATACACCAATCAACATCAAGCCTAATTGGCTTAATCACAGCATCGAGATTTTTGCTCCAGAGAACAGCTACACCCCCTGAAATTCTGCCTCGAACAATAGCCTTGCTGAGATCAGTTGTTGACTCTCCTACTCCAAAAAAGTTTGGATGAAGAGTATTTAGTTTATCCAGGTCTTGTTTAGCAGCAAAAGTCTCTTGCAAACATAAAACATCACATTCTGCCAGCAGACCTTCAACAACAGAGCGCCAAGCTTTGTCTCCCGAACTCTGCCCTAGCTTTAGGCCACGGCAGTTGTAAGATATCACCCGAATTGATGTTTTCATGGTGACTAGATGTCATTGACCGCAGTGGGCACTTTGCGTGGCTCATAATAACGCCTTACTAGAGCTCCTTCGGGCCAGAGTTCAGGGTTATACATTTCGCCAACATCGTCACATTCCGCAGTAACTTTAAAAGAGCCAAACCTGCTACGTGCACTGTCTATTTTCTGGCAGGTAACTATTCTGTTGAGTTTACTTTTAAGATAATCCGCAAGTGTGTCTGCATCAAGCTCTGGGGAAAATTTTGTCGCAAACACATTCACGATTTTAGTCTTAACAGTTTTTATAGTACTCACAGCTCCAGTGCCGATTATAGACGCGGGACCATATCTTTTACGCACCGCTGTATCATAATAAGGACATTCATGTCATTTTCCAGTCCTTTTACAAGAATTTATACACATCTGAGACAACACATGAGTCTGAACAAAATATGCTGAGTTTCCTGTCTAACATTGACTTGCCATGTCTCTCTTCAGATCAGAGGGAATCACTCAACAACCCCATTACTAGGGAAGAACTGCTTATAGCAATAGGCCAACTTAGTAATAATAAGGCTCCTGGGCCTGATGGCCTTACAGCAGAATTTTATAAAGCCTCATTGTATTGTACAGAGTTCAATTTTGAGCTTAGAATTCCCTGGGAACTCTACAAACAATAACAAAGTGTACATGCTTATACCTTCGACACGTAAACATTGAAACACGATGGAAAACAGCTACATTTGAAACTAGATAGAGGTAGAAATCAATGCCAAACAATGTCTATACCTTAAAGAGGACGATCAATGGGAAATCTAGCTGTATTGTAGGCCCATTCGTGAGTATTATTTTGCCGATCTCCTGTGTGATGATAGGTGTCCAAAATCAGTTTTCGTTAAATAAGTTGTCAACAATTTTGCCCAAGGCAACGATTTTGTGTTAGTATGCCGGTGTTACACAGACGTATAGACCCAGCTGATAAATCGTCATAGCGCCACCTAGTGATATGGGTAAATGCAAAAATTGGGATTTTGTATTGCTAATATCTTGGACCGAGAAGGTGGGAACTGCATAAAATATGTCATGCATGATCAGCAGAAAGACCTCTAAAAGCATAGCACATGCCATAACATCTGGCCCATAGAGGGCGCTGTAATTGTACAAAATGTCATTTTGCCCATTATCTAGAGAACGCTTATGTTTATGATCAATTTTTTTTATTTTGAAATCTATTGACCCTCCCGCATTGAAAACACTGGTCGACGCCCACTTCCAACAAAAACAATTTCCGGGAAATTTTAACATCGCTAAAAAAAACCAAACAAACTCGTCATAGGCCATTCATGTGAATCTCACCAAACTTGGTGCATGTCATCTACAGACAATGTTGACAAAAAGTTATCAAAGGATTTATCTTGACATAAACCGTGGCTTCTAATTGCTCCAATGTGGTGAAAATTGACAGGCCAAATCTAAACAGTTTTCTTTTCATGCGCTTCAAATTTTGTGACATTTCGTCAAAGGTGACAATGTTTTTTGTCGAAGCTAGGTGTCCAAAAACATTTTTTGTTAAATAACTTGTCAACAATTTTTCCCAAGACAATGATTTTGTGTTAGTATGCTGGTGTTACAGAGGCGTATCGACCCAGTCTATAAATATTCACTTGAAGCATAACGCCACCTAGTGATATGGTTAAATGCAAAAATGGGGATTTTGCATTGCCAATATCTTGGATTGAGAAGGTGGGAACTGCACAAAATATGTCATGCATGATCAGTACAAAGACCCTTAAAAGCACAGCACATGCCATACAATTTGGTCCATAGAGAGCGCTGTAATTGTATGTTTACAAACAATTTATTTTTGTCGTAAAATCTGTTGACCCTCCCACATTGACAACACTGGTCAACGGCTACTTCCAATGGAAATAATTTCCGTGAAATTTTAAAATTGCGAAAGTGAAAGTAAATGAACTCGTCATAGGCCGTTCATGTGAATCTCACCAAATTTGGTACATGTCATCTACAGACAATGCTGACAAAGGATTTATCTTGAGATGGGATGGGAGATGAGATGAACTTTCAAAGTTCCATGTCAATCAAAACTCAAAACATAGCTTAAAATTCTTCGAAAGTCTATATCTCTGCTTGTAATTGCTCATATTTGGTCAAAGTTGACATGACAACTCTGAATAATTTTCTTTTCATGTGCACCAAATTTTGTGACATTTTGTCACAGGGTGCAACGTTTCTCGTTAAAGCAAGGTGTCCAAAAACAGTTTTTGTTAAATAACAATCAAAAAATTTGCCCAAGACAATGATTTTGTGAGGCATATCGACCCATCCCATAAGCATACCGCCACCTACTGATATAGTTAAATGCAAAAATTGGGATTTTGCATTGGCAATATCATGGGCCGAGAAGGTGGGAATTGCACAAAATATACACAAACATATGGAATGTCATTCATTAAAAACCCACTTCCATGCCCACTTCCAGCAAATCATTTCCACACAAACTCTCACCTCACAACACTGACCTACTACAAACTCACCATAGCTACGGTTCCAACACTTCAGTACATGTACAGTATGTCACAAAAGTGAGTACACCCCTAACATTTTTGTAATTTTTCTACTATATCTTTCCATGGGAGAAGTCTAAAGATATAATACTTTTCTACAACGTAGGCAGTGTACAGCTTATATAACAGTGCAAATTTGCTGTTCCCTTAAAATAACTCAACACACAACCATTAATGTCTAAACCACTGTCAACAAAAGTGTGTACACCCCTACGTGAAAATGTCCAAATTTTGGCCAATTAGCCATTTTTCCTCCCTGCTGTCATGTGATCCATTAGTGTTACAAGGTCTCAGGTGTAAATGGGTAGAAGTTGTGTTAAATATGGTGTTATCACTCTCACACTCTCTCATACTGGTCATTGGAAGTTCAACATGGCACCTCATGGAAAAGAACTCTCTGAGGATTTAAAAAAGAAAATTGTTGCTTTACATGAAGATTGCCTAGGTTAAAAGAAGATTGCCAACACCCTGAATCTGAGCTGCAGCACAGTGGCCAAGACCATACAGTGCTTCAAGGTCGACCAAAGAAGTTGAGTGCATGTGCTCAGCATTATATCCGGAGGTTTTGTCTTCAAAATAAGCGTAGGAGTGCTGCCAGCATTGCTGCAGTTTGAAGGGGTAGGGGGACCGCCTGTCAGTGCACAGACCACACGCTGCACACTGCATCAAACTGGTCTGCATAGTTGTCATCCCAGAAGAAAGCCTCTTCTGAGGATGGCACACAAGACAGCCCACAAACAGTTTGCTGAAGACAAGCAGACTAAGGGCATGGATTACTGGAACCATGTCCTGTGGTCTGATGAGACCAAAATAAACTTATTTGGTTCAGATGGTGTCAAGTGTGTATGGCGGCAACCAGGTGAGGATTACAAAGACAACTGTGTCCTGCCTACAGTCAAGCATGGTGGAGGAAGTGTCATGGTTTGGGGCTGTATGAGTGCTGCCAGCACTTAGGCCGTGAGCCAGGACCCCAAAATGGACCCCCCGCAATCGAACGGGTGGGCAATTTCTAATCTGTTTTTTTGACTTCTTGGACATCTCAAGTAAACATTTTGGCATGATAACCATTGCAAACAGGTAGCTTAGTGGTAGTTATCATGCATTGAAATGGTGGACCAGTAAAATGGAAACGTAAAACCTATGCATTGTGGTTCTTTGTTATTATGCAGTTTGGTGACCACTAGGGCTGTAACGATATTGTATCGAATCGAGACACCGCGGTGCGCAGGCCCACGATGTTGTATCGCGACAGACAAGACAGAACCACGAAATGCCCTTCAAGGTTTTTTTTTTTTTTTTGGTGTATGAATAAAAACGAATTGGGTGAACTATATGGACTGCTTATATCACGGCATATTAGGTAACTAGAAAGAAGCAACGAAGAAGAAGAACTGAAACTGAAGAACTGAAGAACTGTTTCGCCTCGCCGGAGTTCAGAGTTCAGAGTTCACAGCTAGCTTTACGTGTAGAGCCCCTGTCTGCTCCGGTGACTGCATCTCCCAAAACAATACGGATTGCGTCAGGTTAAGAAATGTCTACATTCCTGGACCTTCGAGTTTAGGCTTACCCGACAGATACGGTAAAATAAAATAACTTCAGGAATAATCCTCCCTGCTTTATTTCGTTGTGGAACGATGCAGGTGGAAAACCTGACGCGCAAGCTTTACCAGTCATTGTAGAGCCTAGCAAAACCTAGCAAAACTGCTGTACAAAGTTATCATAGTAGTCCTATGTCTGTAATTATCGTATATTCACATTCACTTTAGAACTTACATCACTGAAATCCGAGACGGATAACTCTAGCTCTGACTCGGAATTGACGCATAACGCCACTGCCTCCTCCAAAGTGAATAACCGGCGTCTTTTCGGCGCAGTCATTTTCTTGTTCTGGCTAGCTTTTCTGAGGTAAATGCAATAACAATATCTGCTACAAAATAAGATGTGGCACGAGAACGAGGGAATTGACAGTAATGTAAACAAACAAAGTGTAAACAAACATGGTCAATTGCCTACTTTAGTCAGCTATGAATATGCGCACGAACACAGAATGAGTCTGAGCCACAGTCAAGGGGACAGCGCTTAAAACATGACAATATCTCAAAATAATTTCATATAAACATATACATTTTAATACACAAATACGTTCTTTATACTCTCATTGACTAGTGTGATTTGTATTTATAGTTCAGCAACGTCAGTTTTCGCAGTTACAGGTGTATTTTGTTGTCGGGCGCAATGGGAGAATATACGACGGGCGTTAAAGGGCGCTATGGTGGTTATTGGGTTAATAAAATAAAAAATAAAATCATGGTTTTTTAAAAATAAATAAATAAATAATAATATCGTGGGGTGTATCGAATCGTGGGTCAAATATCGTGATGCGTATCGAATCGTGAGTTAGGTGTATCGTTACAGCCCTAGTGACCACACAGGGTCCTTAAATCACCTCAGGGATGTTTTCCCTTCCATCAAGACCCCACAGGGGTTGTTGGACCACACTAATAGGCCTAATAGAATCACCTCAGCAATAGGTGAATGACAAAATGTGATAAAAATGAGAACATATGAAATCCGTTTTTTTTTTTTTTGCAACAAGAAGAACAAACATCATGAACAAATAAACATTAGCATGTGATAACAATACACATTAACATGTGATAACCATACACATTAACATGGCATGATAACCATTGCAAACAGGTAGCTTAGTGGTAGCTATTATGTATTGAAATGGTGGACCAGTAAAATGGAAGCGTGAAAACTATGTATTGTGATTCTTTATTATTATGCAGTTCGGTGACCACACAGGGTGCTTAAATTACCCAAGGAATGTTTTCCCTTCCATCAATACCCTACAGGGGTTGTTAGACCACACTAATAGGCCTGATCTGTTGTGTAGGGCTAGGTGTTGATATCCCAGTAGATACCTAAGGCACAGACGAGACACTGTGGCCATCAAGTGAGTGATGGCATCCTTTGGGTTCTCAAGTGGGTGCCCTCCTTCTTGGGTGTTTCGCTGATAGGCCCACAAAATAAGACTCATGAGATGTAAGTGAGTTGAATTTAAATAGGTTTATTTACAAACATTTGAGACAGAGTGCACTGACTACAATTGAAATTTAAAGGTAAACTGTGTAGGAGGTCCACTCAGGCCAGAGTAGGTATTACAGCCAAAGATGTGTATGATGTGTATGACTGGTAATTCAAAATGTCACATGTACATGGAGAGTCTTCCCCCTTTTCATGTATATAAAAATTGAATTTCGAAGCCAAAAGGAATACTTAGAATTGATGATAATAGTAAATATTCATGAAAAGTCTAATTTGTAAATGGGCAGCATAAATTTTGATAACGAACTACTAAAAAAACTACACAGTGCATCTTTAAGTGTTTGTATCGTATCAATAACATTAACATTTACAGCATTACGTCAGACAAACAGGAAATATGCATGAATATACATGAAAGAATACTTTTCCAGTTGGGCGTTTGTTGGTTGCTGGGGCTTTAAGTGTGTCCACTCAGCAACATTTGATGAGAGGCTGCACTTTTTTGTTGAGGCTGTTGAGACAGATCTATTGTGTAGGGCTAGGTGTTGATATCCCAGTAGATACCTAAGGCACAGACGAGACACTGTGGCCATCAAGTGAGTGATGGCATCCTTTGGGTTCTCAAGTGGGTGCCCTCCTTCTTGGGTGTTTCGCTGATAGGCCCACCTCCAGAGTGAATCCCAGTGAATCCCAGCGTCCCAGGTTCACTCCCATCAACCACCACACACTTGGAGCCCCAGGTCAGGTCTTTCCTCCTGCTCCACAGCCACTGGCTCCCTTTCTCAGCAGCCTCGGAAAGATCCTTGATTGCCCGCCTGTGGGCCTTCGCTCGTACCCCCATCTCCCTGAGTAGCCTAGATGTTGAGGTGGCTATGAATCCCCTGCAGCCTACTTCCACCGGCCGTACCCTCACGTTCCAGCCTTGTTGTTGGGCGTCTGCTACGAGATCGGTGTATCTCAGCTTCTTCCGCTCGTAGGCTTCCTCTACTGCACCCTCCCATGGTACCGTGAGCTCAATGATGTACACGACTTGAGTGAGAAAGACCACAAAACAAGGTCTGGGCAAAGGTTGGTGGATGCGATTTCCGGTGAAAAGCACAGCTTTTTGTCCAGGTCTGCCAGCATTTTCCAGTCCTGTGCTCTATCCAGCTACCCAATGTCAGCCCTGCTGGTGATGGTGAAGCTGGCTTGACCCTCCCGGACAAAGAGTGCTGGCTGCCGGTGGGATGGCGGGGGGCGAAGTGCATTTGCGCTCACCCGCTGGCATTCCAGCACTGCCGCAAGACATCTTAGCACCTGGTTGTGTCGCCAGGTGTAGCGACCTTGGGTGAGGGTGGTCTTGCAGCCCACTAAGATGTGCTTTAGTGTTGCTGGGCTTGGGCACAAGGCACATACGGGGTCGTCGCCATACGATTGGCTTAGGTTTGCGGGGGAAAGTAAAACATCGTATACAGCCCTGATGGTGAAGCTTGCCCTGAATGCCTCCATCTCCCATAGAACTTTCCAAGAGAGACTCTTCTCTACCCCTTCCCACGCCATCCACTGCCCTTGCTTTGCCTGTGCCACGGCTTGGGTGCGCCTTGCTGCTTCCTCTTCCCGACGTACCTCTTGGACCACCAGCTTGCGTCTCTGAGCTGGATTGGCCTTGCTCCAAGTCGGTCTGCTAGTACCAAGGCCAAGACCGCTCCTCCCCTCCTGAACATGTCCCACAATGTCACGGTGTCGGAGTGCTGCCTTTGCCTGCTCTGTTGCAGCCAGCGGGGTCCACTTCCTTCCAGTGGCCAGGATGGGTGCTGCTTGGGGGGTGGGTCATGCAATGGGTCATGTGGCCAGGCTGGTGATGGGAAGTTCCAGCATGCCTCTGCCATAAAGCCCAATGCTACTGAGGCAAGCCATTTCCTGGCATAGGAATTGACCAGCCTCTCCAGTTTTGAAAAATATCAGTTATTATAATTTCAGCCAGCAACAAAGCAAAATTTGCTTGGGGTAACGCAAATAGGGCAACCACAGCGAATTTCCCAAGGGCAAAGCTAGCTGGGCGATCAGATTGAATTTCAGTTAGTTTTAATTCAAGTTAAACATCTGTTATCCTTATTTGCTTGTTATTATTCTTATGAATTTGTTTATTGCCTGTTTGATTGAGTTGATCCCTGATCCCTGAGTTGATTTGAAATAATAAAAGACTATCCTAATAATGTTAAGTCCGCAACAAAGCAAAATTCCCTTGGGGCCAAGCTAACTGGGGAACCACAGCGACTTTGCAGAGACAAGCAAGCTGGGTCACAATAATGAATAAAAATAAGGGAAATGTATTATTATTATTAGTTTTTATAGTTTCAGCCAGCAAACATAGCAAAATTAGTTTGGGGGGATGCAAACGGGATGACCACAGCGAATTTCCGAAGGGCAAAGCTAGCAAGCAAGCTAGGTTACAATAATGAATAAAAATTATGGGCAATTTATTATTATTATTATTATTATTATTATTATTATTATTTATGTATATCGTATTATTATTGTTAGTTTTTATAATTTCAACCAGCAAACATACAAAATTAGCTTGGGGTGATGCAAACTGTATGACCGACCACAGCGAATTTCTGAAGCTAACTAGGCAACTCGATGGAATTTCAGATGTTAAAAGTCAGTTATCTTTTAGGTAATGACCTATGGCATGGTTCAGTGAAAAACAAGGATTTTATTTTCTTCAAAAAATTGCAGAAGAGCCAGAGTTGTTCTGTGATTAGCTAAATCAAAATGCAAAGTCAATGTATACACAAAAGAGATATGTCAACTGTAATGTTAAATTCGATTTCCCTCCTTGCTCACTCTGCACCAGTAGTTTGTGCCAATTCCTCTTGGTTAATAACAACTTATATACAGTACAGGGACTTAAAAAACTGTAACAGAGATATTAATCATCAGTAGAAGTACCTAAATTGCTATATGTGCAACATCTAAGAATGGGCACTATTGCCGTGTGGAATGCATATGGTTCAAATAAGAAATGCATGACAAATATGATAAAGCTACTGTTCTGCCAAGGTTATCATACCATTCCATAATCTGGACATATATAGCAATAATAAAATACCAACAAGAATTTGCCCACCCTTTTGATTGCGAACGGTGGTCTGGCTCATGGCCTAACTGGGGAGCTACATTTCGTTGAGGGAACCATGAATGCCAATATGTACTGTGACATACTGAAGCAGAGCATGATCCCCTCGCTTCAGAAACTGGGCTGCAGGGCAGTATATCAGTATGATGATAACCCCAAGCACACCTCCAAGATGACCACTGCCTTGGGTGAGGGTGAAGGTGATGCACTGGACTAACATGTCCCCAGACCTGAACCCAATTGAGCATCCGTGGGGCATCCTCAAATGTAAGGTGGAGGAGCTCAAGGTCCCCAACATCCACCATGATCCTGATGTTGTCATGTTGGAGTGGAAGAGGATTCCAGTGACAACTTGTGACGCTCTAGTGAACTCCATGCCCAAGAGAATTAAGGCAGTGCTGGAAAATAATGGTGGCCACACAAAATATTGGCACTTTGGACACTTAGGGGTGTACTCACTTTTGTTGACAGTGGTTTAGGCATTAATGGTTGTGGGTTGAGTTATTTTGAGGGAACAGCAAATTCGCACTGTTATATAAGCTGTACACTGCATACTTGCACTGCATACATTGTACAAAAGTGTTATATCTTTAAACGTCTCCCATTGAAAGATATTATAAAAAATGTACAAAAATGTGAGGGGTGTACTCACTGTATATAATAAAATAAGGCCATATTTGTCATTTTATGTTTGTTTTTCAATATGGTCTCTTACCATTAAGGAAGTTAGTGCACCAATTGCACGTCTTTACTACTGTGCACTCAAGATTCACAATACCTAGGGAATTTTCACAGATCACAGTTTTATTAGTGTAGGGACAATCAGTCTCGTTACAAGTAGGCGCCGATAATAAATGTGGGTATAATTGGCATTAATTGATCAGTCTCATAAAATCAATTCCATTAATATTACCATTAATTGTTATGTTTAATAATAAATTACCAAACAGTTAAATTGATGGTATATTACCAAAATGTTATGCTTATACTACAGCCATAGTAATAATGTGTTACTTACAGTATCACACAGGTGAGATAAGGGTTAGTAAGAGAGTGAGGGAGAGAGAGAGAGATAGAGCAGAGCATGCATGATCTGTCTATCAAAGTAGCAAATAAAAAGAACATAACAAATGGTCACTCAAAGTCTACATGAAAACAGTGTGTATGTTTACATCAGACAGTTTAACACTTTCTTGCTGTGCTAAAGAATATCCTATCTATGCCCAAGTGCTCACGTGAAGGTTGCCTTTTCTTTTCCTTTGTTCATGGTTGATGGTTGGATCCTTGATTCAGGGGAGTCCAGTTGAGGGAGTCCGTTGAGGGAGTCCGGTGACTCGGTTTCATGGACGATCTGTGATGATCCGATGGAGGAAGAGTCCTTGTTTTAGGAAATCTCTCTCGGCTTGTAGCCGGGAATCGACGTCACGATTAAGAGGTTTCCTGCAGTGGTTCGTCGCGCATAGACATTCAGAAACTGTACTTCCTCAGCGTCTTAGCTGGAAATCCTGTGGATTAGAAGTAGTCCGTTCCATTCAAACTCAAAATGTTGCTCGTGCAACGGGTAGCCTAGGGGGGTCCGCTCATACCCTGTTCGTGGCTCTAGGCCTACGACTGAGGAAGGGGAGCTGGTTACCTTTCCAGTAAGCTTCTGTACTCAAGTTGCAGTACGTTGTGACCTTGTGCAAAGGCCATTCTTTGTCTATTTACTTGCGCATGCTGACGAGGTCCATTGTCTGCCTGGCTCCTTGGCCTGCAAGGCAGGGGGTGTCCCTTTGCGTCCATGCGACCCGTTGGTCAGCAGGACAGAGAGAGTCTCTTTACATCCATGAGGTCTGACGACCCACAGAACGGTGAGGCTGAGCAACAGCCCGCCTGTGGTTTTAAACCCGAGTGTGAAACCTGAGGTGTGGCTAAGGAAGGAGAATCATGGAAAGAGGAAACTAAGGAGGATCATGGGAAACGTAGTTTATGTGTGGTTGTACCTACATTAGTATATGTTCCAGGGCCTGACTTTAGTTTAGCTGCAGAGCATATTGCTGAGAGCTACACCAGAACCGTGAACCTGACAGGAGAGCAGCCAGTTTTCATTCTGGGCGACTTTAACAGGTGCGATATCACTACATTTCTGCCATATTTAGAGCAATATGTCACCATCCCCACTAGAATGCTACGGCAACATCACAGACGCATATGTTTCAAAAACGCGTCCTCCCCTCGGACGTTCTGATCACAATGTCATTCTACTGCTGCCAAGCTACAGGTCGAAGCTTAAGAAAACAAAAACAATAACACAGTGCGTCAGGGTTTGGAATGAGGATGCAGCCGAATCATTAAGGGGATGTTTTGAGGCAACAGACTGGGATTTATTTTTCAATGATTGTGGCAATGATCCTAACACTTTAACAGATGTGATCACCTCCTTCATTTCATTCTGTGAGGACACTGTAACACCTACTAAACAAACATTTTCCCTAATAATAAAAAATGGGTCACCAAGGACATGAAGATCTGTCTGGTCCAGAAGAAAAAAGCCTTTCTGGAGAGAGATATGGCCAGGGTGAGGGAGCTGCAAAAAGAGTTTAGGGGGAAAGCCAAGGTAGCTAAGATCAAGTTCAAGAACAAGGTGGAGCAAAAGTTCATATCTGGAAATGCAAGGGATGCATGGCAAGGTTTGAACACCATCATGGGAAGAGCACCCAAGCCGACAGGCGTTATATGCTCCGATCCAACTCTTGCTGAGCAATTGAACATCTTTTTCGCACGCTTCAATGGGGGTAGCACATCTGTCACCTGGGAACCCCCAACCCACAACTCTGACCTCCAACCTCTCAACATTAACGAACACCTAGTCACCTCCATACTGCGCAGAGTCAACCCTTACAAAGCTTCTGGCCCTGACAGGCTCAGGGGGAGAGTGCTGAAAGAATGCTCCATCCAGCTAAGCGGTGTATACGCTAGGCTTTTCCAGCATCTCTTGGACTCTGGCTGCGCCCCTGACCAATGGAGAGAATCCACCATCATTCCCATCCCCAAAAAGTCATCGGCGAAGGAGCTCAAGGACTACAGGCCAGTGGCACCAACATCTGTGCTCTGCAAATGTATGGAGAGAGTGGTGTGCCACCTTCTATCTGGCATGGTGTCAGACCAGCTGGACCCACACCAGTTCGCCTACAGGGAACGCCGTGGAGTGGAGGATGCGAGTCTTTCACTACTGGACACAGTGGCGAGAAACCTGGACTCAGGACACCCACACACCAGGATCTTGTTCATGGACTTTTCCTCTGCATTCAACACCGTGCACATAGACACACTCCTCCAGCAGCTCTGCAATCTTCAGATCCACCCCACACTTACCCAGTGGATTAAGAGTTTTCTGCTGGACAGACCACAACAGGTGATCTTCAATGGAGTACAATCTTCAAAAATCACATTGAATACTGGACTGCCCCAAGGTTGCGTTTTATCCCCAATCCTCTTCTCAGTGTACACAAATAATATCGTGTGCCACAAGGAAGGTATGGCACTTTTTAAGTATGCTGATGACATTGCTTTAGTGGCACATATGTCTGACCAAGATGCCCCAACTCGCTACCAAGAGGTCGTAAATAACCTTAGCCAAACATTTGTAGAACTGTCTCTGGAGCTGAATGTGTCAAAGACAATGGAACTGTGCTGTGGGGGCAGAGATAAAACAACACCTCTGTTCCAGCCACTTACCATGCAAGGACAGATAGTGGAACAAGTGGAAGTCTTCAGGTACCTGGGTACAGAAATCGACACCTCCCTGTCTTTCTCACAACACGTGGACACAATTTTTAAAAAAGCACAACAATGCCTCCACCTACTCAGGAAACTCAGGACTTTCCAAGTCAGCAAGGACATTCTCACCCTAGTGTACCACTCCCTTATTGAATCAGTCCTTACCTTTAATATCTCCTCCTGGTACAACTTAATTGGCATTAGAAGAACAAACTCACAAGAGTAGTAAATCAGGCAATCAAAATTACTGGCTCCCCTCAACCTTCCCTATCTGAACTGTACAACAGTGCAATGATCAGGAAAGCCAACATGATCACTGAGGACCCTTCTCACCCCCTACACCACTCCTTCCAACTACTTCCATCAGGTCGGCGTTACAAAGTACCCCTAGCGCACAAACTTTTTAAAACTTCATAAACAGTCATGCCATACCTTTTTATTTTCAGATTCTAAATAGCACATCACCAGATTCAGATTCAGAAATTAACACCATTGGATTCTACACTTTGGGTACTATGTATTATGTTTTCTTATGATGAAAAAGTGTTAAAAAACATTTTGCTCGCGCGCTTTGCGCACTCGCATTAATTGATCCGTGCCCCTGCTGTGCCCCAGTACTCTATTCAGTCTAGTGACGCCTCTGTTACTTAACTAACTTAGCTGAAGTTATTTAGCACTTATGTTAATATTGCAATTATGTAAAAGATAATTAGCTAATTATGCTAAAACTTCTACTTCACTGACTTAGCTAATGTTTGTTAGCAGGTATGCTAAGAATGCTAACTGTACTAACAATGCTAAGAAGGACTGGTCAAGTTAAAGTTCGGATACAAATTTATGCATGTAACTTTTTAACGGTATGTCCAAATTTAAAGTGCAAGTTCAAAGAACTCAATGATGTCAATTTGCAATGCAATGTCACACAATTTGCAATGCAATGTCAGAACAACGCAATGCCCCGTTGATGCAGGCTCTTGCGCGACACAACAATGAAATGTCACAACAAGGGAGGTGCATGTGTTATGCACCTTAACTTATGTTTTAAAAACAAACCACTCACTCTCCACTTTCTGTTTTTGTGTATAGAAATGTATGTGTCACTACAGTGTCAAAACTGCTGCTTTTTATTTCATAGAACATTTATTTAAGTTACTGGTGTTTTTATCAGTCCCCCAAAACTGAAATCTGACCACTAAGCCATTGTTTTGGGACTTTTTCATTAATGTAAACAGCCAACATTTGAAATGAATTTTACTTAATACATTTTATTTTAACAGAATTGAATATGAATTTATTTTTTACTTTTGTTGCTTTTTCCTGTCTCTTGTCTGCTCTCTCTTTCTCCCTCTCTCTTCCTATCTTCCCTTTCACTCTCTTTCCCTTCCTTTCTTTTTTCTTCTTCTTACTCTCTCTGTCTCTCAGGACTTTCCTCGATGTGACCTACTCATCATCATGGGTACTTCTCTACAAGTGCAGCCCTTTGCTTCCTTGGTTGGCAGGTAAGCCCTCAGTGCCCTGATCAAATCAACTTCAGATGTGAGACTGCCAGCGAGATTGGCCAGTAAAGGGTAGTCTTATCTTAAGGCCATCAATATCTTACTTACACGACACGACAACGCTCCTGAATTATTTTTTTGCAGGTTGAAAAAATATCACGTCCACACACGTCAGATCAATAAATATTCACATCCAGACAGGAATGTGACGTTGCTGGAAACGTGTGCACGTGTGTTTGAGGAGCAAGGGGAAAAAAGCAAGTGCATAATGATTTGCTTTATGCTTTTGCTTTTGCAACATGTTATATTCATGGTCTAGACAAAATAATTGGAACAGTGTAAATTTCACTCTTAATATTTCAATGACCTATTGTGTCAAGAATATTGATTCAAATTTCATTATGGGAGTTTATATCCACTGTTTATTTATCTAACTCTGCACCGCGTCAGTGGTGTCCAGGTGGAAAATGTGCGTGATTATCTATGCATTGGTTAGTGATTTCATGAATGTATAGCCTATATTTTGTCTAAGAAAATTACTTAAAACATTTTGAATGCAGCATGGCATGAGCATTTTGTATCAGAATGAGAGAGGTGTGCACATGTAACTCTGCCTACTGTCAGTAGGCTCAGATCTAGGGTAAGGGATCAATTGGATATCTTATCACTAGGTTCAAGAGGAGGATTGCAGGAGTCAAATACTATTTAGTATATTAATGCCTTTTACCACCCACAATAACACACACGACAACAAGTTATAATAAAAGATTCTGTATTTGTTGAATATAAAATGTATTTGTTGTTATTACAAAATTCAACATGTATTTGGGATGATCACTTATAAATAAAAGGGAAACTGAAATCAGCTAGTTAGTCCATATAAATCTCAAGTCAATATATCATCTGTATCTAACGGGGACACTGAGTGATAGGTATAAGTGTTGTGTGATGTGACTGTGTACTGTGGGGTGCTAATAGTAATAGTAATACCGTGGTGCAAGTTAAGTAGAGGTTGTGTTATGTGGGGGGAGTGGTAGTACCTGAAATACCAATGCACAAAGAAGTATGTGTGCGTTGGCTATCAGAACCCAGGGCTATCAATGTGTATCAAAGAAGTGTATGTTAGGTATTTGTGTGAGTGTATGTGTGTTGTATAAAATTATCGGTGTGTCAAAATCAAGTCCAAGATCAAAATAACAGATATCAAATGTATCAATTAAATATCCATTACGGAGAGCAAAGTACAGAATTAACCCCAAATGTGTTGGATCCAACAACCCCAAAATAAAACGAAACAAACCCACTGAGATCTCAGGGAAATAATAAAATTAAATAAAAAGAAGGGGGGAAAGAACAATACCGAGTCCTTGTTCTGAGTCACAGTTCGTGTTGGTGCAGGCAAAAGTCTCTGGGAGGCAGGCACAGGTCTCTGGGCGTAGAAAGGTCAGCACCGGCTTAGAAATGACACAGACACTCGAAGGGGGGTATACAAAAACCAGCCAGGATAGTCTTCAATAAAAAGTAAATATTAGGGTTCTTCCGGGCAGAAATCAATGGCTTCAAAATCAAGGTGTGTGGATGTGTTGTGGTGGGAATGTTCTATGTGTGTGTGAATCTTAATGAATCTTGTGAAATCTTAAATCTATCGTGTATCTTAAATCATATCTTCTTATCGTATCAATGAAATCAATGAATCTGGGGTCTCGCGGGAAGGGCAATACTTTAGACGCTGACAGCAAGCCAAGCAAGTCTTTTTTTTCAGCATGAGGTTGGAAATTGTCCAACACGACCTCTAGTGTTTATGTATCCATGTAGTACTGTTATGCCCTCTGCGGGTGATCCCACCCACCCATCCAACAGCCTCTTCAGTCTGCTGCCATCAGGAAGGAGACTGAGGAGCCTCCAGGCCAGGACCAGCAGACTGAAAGACAAAAAATTCACCAAAAAATTCAATTGTCTCTGTATATTGTTTGTACATTTGTTTTTTATTTATGACACATCCATATGAGACATACCTTCTATTCAGATAAAAGAAAACTTAGCTATTGTTTTATTTTTATTTTAGCAAACATAGAATGGGTGGATTAAAAAAACAATTGCACTTAAATAATTGAATGTGGCTCCTTTACTTAACTGCAGCTTGACTGAATAATATTTACCCACAACTGAAAACAGTCTAACATTAAACAGTGAATGCAGGATGAAACAAACAACTGCTCTATTACAACAAAATGTGGCCCCTACTACTCTTCCTTTAGCCAGTTGCTGAGGCAAACTAAGTGGTTAACATTTTCCGAAAGTAGAGCTGACCGTTTCTTGTGAACAGAACAGTCTCTGGCATGGAATAGTGGATGCTGGAGTAGCCAGATATTTGCGGCCAAGCAGAGCCAGCTTCTCATGCCATCCTCAAAGAGTAGCCCACCACTGCAAGAGGCAGTCCTCCATGTTTATACCTGGCTCTGATCTGTACCTGTGCATGTTTGTCAGGCTGCACCTTTCATGAAGTATGCCTGCAAGTCTGCAAGTCACACACACACACACACACACTCATTAGAAGTTGTTACATTTACATTACAAACATTTATTTTGAAGGAATTTAATTAAATTTTTATCTTGTAGTAATAAATAATAATAATCATCATAATGTGGATTTCTTACCTGCACTACTTTAGAAGAGCAGTCTCTGCAATTTGTCCCATTTGGGTGGTGTCAGCAAAACGAGTTTGTGTTGTTGTTGTTCCAGGGTTGCTTTTATTACTGCTTGATTATGGATCAGATGCTTTACCATTTCTAGTGTGGAATTCCAGCGTGCTGAGACGTCTTGAATTAGTGGCTCCTGCTGCAGTCCCAGAGTCGCTTGTTGTACTTGTAGCTCCATGTCATTTGCCAGGCTGTGTTAAAAGTGGCCGACAATTATGCGACACTTGACTAATACATTCACAAATCCACTGTCAGAGGCTCACCGTGATGCTTCTTTGAAGAATGTGAGCTACGCAGGGTATGTGCTCATATGGCAGTCTTCTCGCTGCTGCTGCCTTATTGCATGCACTGTCCATCCCAGAAGTTGTATTTATGACCGCTGCTAGCGAAGCTAGCGAAGCTAGTGTTGCCGAGACTTTTTTCCCTTTCCGATTTTTCGTCAACAATTCTTTGTAGGCATGTAGCCCTAGAAGTTTTTGAGCGAATAGAAGCTTTTGGCCCCCAAGGGCCACCCCCCCACCCCCCTACAAAATATGTCATGCCATACAATTTGGCCCATAGGGGGCGCTGTAATTGTACAAAATGTAATTTTGCCTATTATCTAGAGAACAGTAATGTTTACAAGCAGTTCTTTTTTGTCTTGAAATCTATTGACCCCCCCACATTGAAAACACTCGACGCCCACTTCCAACAAAAAAAAATTCTGTGAAATGTTAACATTGTAAAAGCGAAACCAAACAAACTCGTCATAGGCCGTTGATGTGAATCTCACCAAATTCGGTACATGTCATCTACAGACAATGCTGACAAAAAGTTATCAAAGGATTTATCTTGAGATGGACTGTTTCAAAGTTACATGTAAATCAAAATTCAAAACTCTCCAAAAGTTCATATCTCGGCTTCTAATTGCTCATATTCGGTCAAAGTTGACATGACAACTCTGAACGGCTTTCTTTTCATGTGCAACAAATTTTGTGACATTTCATCACATGGTGCAATGTTTCTGGTCAAAGCTAGGTGTACAAAAACAGTTTTTGTTAAATAACTCATCAAAAATTTTGCACAAGACAATGATTTTGTGTTAGTATGCAGGTGTTAAAGAGGGGTATCGACCCATCCCATAAACACTCACTTGAAGCATAGCGCCACCTAGGGATATAGTTAAATGCAAAATTGGGATTTTGCATTGCCAATATCTTGGACCAAGAACGTGGGAACTACACAAAATATACACAAAGACACTGAATGTCATTCAACAGTGAATTTCCACCGACATAGTCGAATTGTTTCTCTTCTTGGGGCGTTTTTTTCTAGCGCCCCCAAAGTGTAGCGAAAAAGTCAATCCTGTAGGGATTTTTTTTTAAATATTAGCATCGCCGAATAAAATGGTTTTGGGGCGCTAGAATAAGCGCCCTTGGGACAGAAAGTTTTGGATTGCTATTCTGTCACCATGGTGATTGGCTAAACGTAACGTCTTACGTCAGTTAACGTTAGATCAACCTTAGATCAGTTAGAGACTGAGAGGCGATGGCGGCGACGACGATGACTGAGCAACTTCCACCAAATTCGGTGAGATATTTGTTAAACTACCCTTTTTCAAGAAGGACTATAGCCGAAAAAGTCCATGTTAAGGAGCTGGGACCCGACAAGCCCGAAATAAACATCACCCAGACAACTAAAGAAAAAGATAAATCTTACAACAGGACTTTTAGCAGGATTTGGTTTGAACGAAAATCGTGGTTAACAGACTGTGGGATAGCCAAAGCACTTTTCTGTTTCCCCTGCATCCTGTTTAAAAGTGACAAGTCTGATTCGACGTGGACACAGTCTAGGCAAACTTACTTAAAACACCTGTCCGAACGCATGAAGAAACATGAAGGATCAAGAATTCACATGGAAAACTGTGTCAAGATAGCTATGGTCGGAGGGATTAGCATAGCAATGCAGATAGATGATGGCCATCGAATTGCTGTAAGGCAGCACAACGAAGAGGTGGACAAAAACCGGCACATTTTATCTAAGATTATTGATTGTGTAAAGTTCTGTGGTGCTTTTGAACTCGCAATGAGGGGACAACTTATATAGTTTATCGTTGCCAAGGCAACGGAGTAGTTCATGGCTAGTGACGTCACATGTAAACAAGAATGAATGAATGGGGGAGCCTAATGTAACGTAGTTGGAGGTGTTCTTGGTCATCTGATATTGACGGTGTGTTTTTATGAATTCAAGATGATAGAATATAACATATTGGTGTTTCTTTTAGGCTTAATATAGCCGACGATATTTATTGCTGTTACCATTAGCCTGGTTCAAGATGGTTTTGTAACAATTCTGCCGTGCTGTGATTTTAAGACTGAGCTTTTGATGATTGTAACTGCAATGGTATATGTGTTTTGTTCAGTTGGCTTACAATACAGAGTAAAATATCAGCCTACTCACAAACGGTGTCTATTTATTCTTTTAGAATATCTACTTTTAAAATATGTCACCCTTAAAGTCTTTTTGAACTTAATATGTGTAACATCTGCCTAGTGTAAACATAATGTCACTGACACACTGACTCAAAATAAGAGCATCACTGTCCCCCTTTGCAGTTTGGACAGAGGAGATGCAAGGACTAAATCTATTTTGTTTTTGTTATTGTTAGTTTAGTAACTGTAGTAAACACACATGCACAGTTGATCTGTATAAAAATTGTATTGTATTTGTATTTGCACTATATTTAAATTTGTGAAAAACAATTTGTATTTGCTGTCCAAAGCATAAATTGAGCCTAACTGGACTTAAACTGGAATTAAAGTATTATTGTGGAGTTGTACTCATTTTATTTATTTGAGTGCTTACACTGGAGTAGGCAGGGAAATCTATTGGCACATCAGTCCCACCAAATGTTTCACCAGCCGCCACTGAACCAGTTAGTAGAAGAAGAATCAAGTGTCAAGGTAAAATATTAGCCTTCTACTTAAGTTAGTGTGATTTTACTTATGATAATGGTACAAATATACTCAATAAAAAATCATTGTATGCCGTCTGGTTTTTGATTGAGCATCTATTCATCAGTTTATTGAATTCGTTTTCATTGGTCAACATCACCAGGCTGGCTCTTGAGCTTGCGCAGTAGCCGGGTGACCAATTTGAAAAATCGAAAATCTGGCTTCATCCGGTCACATTGAATACAACGCCATCCCTCAGTCGATTCTTCTATTGTCTGTGGGTAGCATAGGGCATGCAAAAAAAAAATGTAGCCGCTTTCTGTCCTCACCATAGCTCCGTCTCCAGTCATCTCATTAACATACAGCTAATTTTTATGTTGGTGAGCTTGAAAATGCAAATGCAAATTGAGAAATGAAAAGTAAATCGCCAGCAGATGTCATTTTTATTTATTTATTTGTTTGTTTGTTATTTTGACACGAATTGTGCGCACTGTGAGGAAAAGCCAATGTAAAGTTGTGATTTTCATTTTTTTTTATTAGCATTACATTCTAAGATTTGGCAATAATATACCAGGATGACAATTAAAATGAAATGACAAAAAGCAGTTTTTAGCCGACTCAATGATGACACAATGATGATTTTTTAATTTCATTTTTAATTTTGGCATGGTAATTGTACTGACAATTTAAAAAGGAAATGGCAAAAAGAGTTTTGCATTTTCATTTGATTGTTTTTATTATAGCCACATAGATTGTTGTGTTGGTATTTTTTAACAATCGAATGAACACCCTCAGAGGAAAAAGTTTACTTTTGCTTTCAGTTTTTTTAGTTCTGTAACATGTGGCTGACAGAAAGGGACATGGCCTAATGTGTTTGATGCTGATCTTCTTAGGGAATGTGTTTCTGTACCTTATCGTTTTGTAGATATTAGTCAAAATATAATTTTTGGGAATTATAGCACTTCCTATAGTACAATGTTTATGAGACATAATGTGCTTCAAGAGGTTGGAGCAATGATCCTACATGGTAAATTTGATGCAATAATTACTTTGTTCGCCCAAGATGCTGGCGGTTCAAACCCACATTTTTTGCTAGGTGGCACTACATGCCAAATGACTATGTATGGACTTAGTTTAAACACCTCGTCGAAAAATGTTCTTTAAGGTCTTCTTGGTTGCAACGGTTGTCAAGTTGATCTTTCTCTAACTAATTTTAGCCTCACATGTCATAAGAGAATGGAGCACCCTACTGATGAAATTTTACAAAAGTTGGTGTGATCTAAAAGAATGTTGTGTACATTGAGTGTGTGAGGTTTAAGAAAATTTGGAGTATTACACAATATATTGAGTGTAGTGTAATTACAAGGTATGTTTGTAGGTATGCAAGGGGCACTCGATCCATCCCTTAATCCGTCCCTGGTTATTTATGCCGTATGTATCAGCCTGACATTTGACATGTGTCATGGTAATACCTGAAGATGGTTTTACACTTACAGGAAGAGACTGGTGAAATGTACACATGATACATGAAAACTGTTGTCCTTCATTTTATTGTGTGTTTGTTGTTCTTCTTTTTTATGTGTGCATTTCATATGTGATTCAGAGTCCCTAAGAACACTCCCAGACTCCTCATAAACATGGAAAAAACAGGAGAGGTGAGTTATGTTGTGCTTTTATGTTGTTGTGTCGTGTTTCTATGGCATCACATCTTTAGTTTCTACAGCATCAGGTCTGTGAACTGCCTCAGTTTGTCTCTTTGTCTCCCTGTGCAGTCTGACTTCTTGAGTGGGATGCTTGGATTGGGGGGAGGGCTGGATTTTGACTCAGACAAAGCTTACAGGTAGGACAAGAACTCTAACTAGTGTGTCCTCCAACACACACAAGAACACCCTTGCATACATTTATCATAAATGTAGGCTAGGTCCAAATTCATTTGTCTTGAATTATAACAAAGTTGTTTCTGCCTGTCAACCCCCCCCCCCCCCCAGTCTGCTGTTTTTTGAGCTCTGGATGGTACAGTACTCAGGCAAGACCCAAATGCAGACCAGATGAAGTCAAAGGCAGGTTAATTGACAGACGATCAGGCTCAAAAAGATAGGGAAGCCACAGGTTAACAAAAGAGTGGACAAAGGGAACACAGAAAAACGAGAGTACAACAATAGTCACAAAAGTAAACAAAGTTTACAGTCCGGAATTACTCACAGAATTCAGAAAATAGTCCACAAGATAGAGGAAAGGAGGAAGGAAGGAAATCAATGTAACGATCAGCAGGCAATACAGCAAGACAGGGGTGGCACAATTGAGGGGGTGGGGTAGGGATCCAAAACAAAAGCACATAGAGACAGAAAAACACATGCTGTCAATGATTTGCTGTCTGATTTCAAAGAGCCGGATTTACACTGTAGTGGTTGGATTATTCTGAATTGAAAACAGACATTTTTTGTGTTGAAATGGCAATCTTAAGGAAAAGTTATCAATTGGGCCATCTTTCAACGTATTCTTGTTTACTGTAACCCGACCAACTCAGATTTTTTTTTTAAACATATGATTCCAACTAATTGGCTGGTCATCAAAAATGTCATCTTGTCAAACAGAATGAAGTCTGAGTGATGGATACTGCTGGATAGAATAGACCACTGCATTTTGAAACTGTGTTCGTTTACCTAATGTATCAAATCAAAACATTCATCTATAAGCAGTAGCTGCCTCCTAATCCTGTGGTGGATTTTGCTCTGTTTTAAAATGCAGAAGATATGAATATTTGAGTATAATACAGTGCCCTCCATAATTATTGGCACCCCTGGTTGAGATGAGTTTTTTAGCTTCTAATAAATTTTTTTTTCTAAATAATATGGGACCTTAATGGAAAAAAAGAGAAAAATCCAACCTTCAATACAAGTGCATTTATTCAGTGGGGAAAAAATCCCACATAAAGAAATAATTATTTGACATCAAATAATGTGTGTCACAATTATTAGCACCCCTGGTGTTAATATTTTGTACAACCCCCTTTTGCCAACAAAACAGCACCTAATCTTCTCCTATAATGTTTCACAAGATGGGAAAAGACAGAAAGAGGGATCTTCAGCCATTCCTCTTTGCAGAATCTCTCTAAATCATCCAGAGACCAGGGTCCTCTCCTCTGTACTCTTCTCTTCAGCTCACCCCACAGGTTCTCAATGGGGTTGAGGTCTGGGGACTGAGATGGCCATGGGAGGAGCTTGATTTTGTGTCTGGTGAACCATTTCTGTGTAGATTTGGCCATATGTTTAGGGTCATTGTCTTGCTGAAAGACCCAGTGACGACCCATCTTCAGCTTTCGGGCAGAGGGCAACAGATTTTGATTTAAAATGTCCTGGTATTTCAAAGCATTCATGATGCCATGCACCCTAACAAGGTTCCCAGGGCCTTTGGAAGCGAAACAGCCCCACAGCATCACTGACCCACCCCCATACTTCACAGTGGGTATGAGGTGCTTTTCAGCATGCGCATCTTTCGTGGCACGCCAGACCCACTTAGAGTGTTTGTTGCCAAAAAGCTCAATCTTGGTCTCATCTGACCAAAGCACACGGTCCCAGTTGAAGCCCCAATACCGCTTGGCGAACTCCAGACGTTTGCGTTTATGATTGTGAGTGAGGAAAGATTTTCTCCGTGCATGCCTCCCAAACAGCTTGTTGGCGTGTAGACAGCGCCTGATGGTTGATTTGGAGACTTTGTGACCCCAGGATGCTACCATTTGTTGTAATTCTGTAACTGTGAGCTTTGGAGATCTTTTGATTTCTCTTACCATCCTCCTCACTGTGCGTGGTGGCAAAATAAACTTGGGTCCTCGTCCAGTTGTTTACCACTGTTCCAGTTGTTTTGAACTTCTTAATTATTCCTCTCACAGTGGATATGGGCAGCTGCAGTTGAGTGGCAATCTTCTTGTAGCCTCTGCCTGACCTGTGAAGGTCGACGCACATCTGCCTCACTTGTATGCTGTGTTCCTTTGTCTTTCCCATGTTTAAGAGTGGATAAGAGAAATAGCCTCGGTGTCACGTCATATTTATACCCCAGGGAAACAGGAAGTGATGAATTACTAATTAAATGTTCCTACATACTCTGGTAAACTTTGTAAACTACTGTAGAAATGACAGAAATGCTTCAATTATATTTATTTCCTGGGAATTGTTAAGGGTGCCAATAATTGTGGAACAGGTGATTTAATGAAAAATAATTATTTTTTAGTCAGGGATTTTTTTATTTTCTTACAATTCATTTGAGTTGAAGGCTACATTTTCCTAAAATTTTCAGTGTGACAGTATTCTTCTGCAATAAACACTGAATTTATTTTAAGGCTTTTAACACATCTCAACCAGGGGTGCCAATAATTATGGAGGGCACTGTATATGAGTATTTTTCTTGTTGGAGCAAATCTACAGTTGTGCAAACTTGGCACATGATAGTTGAGGTGTCAAGATAATTTATCACAGGGGGAATTGTGTCAACACACACACACAAAATAAGTAAAATAAGATGGATGAAATTATAGATGGATATATTTTGTTGTATGCCACTCTAACGTTTCATTTTTCTTGTACAGGGATGTTGCTCATATCAGCACCTGTGATGATGGCTGTCTTGCTCTTGCAGCCCTTCTGGGATGGAAGGTAAATCATGAACACTACAATAACGTGTGCATTATAGTCTGATGGACTGACCTTCATGGCTCAGCACCTCTATTCCACATTGTAAGAATAATTAAACTGTCTCCTAGCTGCAAGCAATTTCAGTGAGCATTTGTGACAAAATCAGTTTGATTATTTTTAAATGGGATGTCCTAACTGATGTGATGGGAACCAGTGTTCCCAACCCAACGCTACGCTGTTTGGCATGATGCATTTTGAAAGCACTTTTGATGTTCACCCTGTTTCATTTTCGTTTTTGTCACTGGTATTTGAAAGATTCCATGGAAGAGAGGTAACTAGTTGAAATGAGGTTCTGTGTTTGTAATGTAACAATAAGGCAAATTTAATAGTTTTAGTTTGTGTGTGAGTGGGAAAAAGCAACAGATTGACATGGCAGTTGGTTGCATCGCCTGCAGTTAGGACATGGATTTATAATCCATACCTCTTGGTGCATTGAGTTGTTGGGGTTCGTTGCCTCAAGCAGAGTCTGAATTTTATGTTTCCTTCCAATTGGTCTCTCTACTAGGAGGAGCTAGAGGAGTTGGTAAAGAGGGAGCATGCTTTGATTGACAGCAAAAACAAGAAGGAGAAAGGCGAATCATGTAGTGAGAATGCTTCGGCCACAGATACGGCAGCTCCCGTGGAAGGTGCGGAGAAAAGCGAAAAGACTGAGTGACCAGTAAGAGAACAGAAGAGTGGAAAGAGATACCCAACGGCTGTTGCAAATGACCAGACACAGCTGCGAATAGCACCTTGATGTCTTTTTGAGTGACATGATTGTTCAGTTTCTTTTTCATTGTGCATCGTTCTTTTCTCCCTTTTTATGTCTCTCTCCCTCCCTTCTTACTGTAAAAAGTGAGTAACATGCACTACTTTTCTAACCAGACCAGCTGGGCAGAGGGGTGTGTGGAACTCAGGTCTCTGAGACTCTGAGATCTCTCACGGATAGTCCACATGTTTATGATCATGTAGTACAGTAAGATTAAGAGCATGAGATGTGGATGTCTAAGAGCAGTTACTATTACTGAAAACTCCATACTGGTAACAATTAATACATATCCACACATGAGGCAGGCCATCCCAATTATGCTAATTAAAGTAAATAGCTCTCTTATCAATACATTTTTAACACAAATATAGCTTGTGTTTTTGTTTGTTTTAATGCATAAGAACTGTAAGAATGAGGAAACTAATATTGTGTTAATGAATGTGTTTTACAATGTTGCTACAGGTGAAGTTGAAGTTACTCTGGTCTTTGTTGAAGAAAGGTGATGTAGCTCACTCCTGTGGAGTGCTGTGACACTGCTATGACCTCACTGTAATCCCAGGAGCAATATGTTGTAATAGTACATCATAAACATGAAATACACAATTGGCAGAATAAAACATTTTAAGCTGAAGTGTCAATTCATTTTGTCTTAAGCAGTCATTCGTCTTAGATGATATTTAAACATCAGGAACCCAGGGTTGGCCTGGTTACATGGCAGCATTTAAACGACAACAGCAAAGAGATCATTAACACCACGAATGCATTTCCTGCTGTCGAAAGAGTGTCATCTATTTCCTGTTAAGGGGCTGCTGCTGACTTTACTGTTCACCTCAGCCAAATGCAGGGTGGTGCCTATTTCTCTTAGACCTTACAGGGGCCACCTATTCCTTACATAGCATATTTAAAGCCCTAATATGACTTAACTGTTTTTTTTTCTTAAGTAGCAATTTTTAGTGGGTAGTCTAAGTGTGAACTTGGCTTGAAACTTATAACACTGCATTAAAAAAGCATTTTCTGTTGTGTGAGTACATGAGGTTCACCACATGCATGGGGGTGGTTGACAGAGAGAGCTTGAGTGAGTCAAGTAAGCAGCACGAGAGCTTGCTATATGAAGACAACTGACAGCTGTCATTGCAAAGTTGCACCACATGGCAGAGCAAGATTGGCTTACAGAGTCATGCTGCAGACCATTGCAACGTAGGAGACAGAGGCTCTTGAGAAATAGGTGAGAATTGCGAGAGCAAGAGAAGGCGAGTAACTGAAGTTACATGACCACAACCAACTAACTGGAAGCTTCAAAGCACAGTAAGCTGAAAATTAAAGTTGAAAGGCTTTAGGAAACCTAGTGTCCACAGTAGAATGTAAGTACACTTGCACTACATTCTCTTGTCTTGCTCACATGTACCTAAGGGGTCTTAGTCATGGTTAATTTACTGTCGAACTGTTGTCTGAGTTTGCTGTTGTCTTACATGCTTGGTACCTCACTGAGATATATTTATGTATAGATGTACTGGAAAACCAACATTGAAGCCAAGTGGTATGATGTATGTGGAGAGTTTAGCCTCTTTCTCATCTTTAGTTTTCAAATTGTTTGTACATCCATATTGGTCTATGTTGTTGCTGTTACATCCCCATATCTCTCAAAAAAGCAAAATTTCAAACAGAAAATCTATGGATATTTTTGTGAATATATAAGTAACACCGCAAGGGGTTTTTAATAGTCATGTGGGTGTGTATGTGTCTGTTAATACTAATGTAGATGTGCTTGTGTTTTAAAGAATTAAATTTCCCTTAAGGTTGTGACCAATATAGAATAATGGACACCTCATACGTTGAATTTTGGTATAGCAAATGGGGGGAATATGACCATGAAAGTTGGAAATACTGATAAAATGTCTTTTTCCCAGACCAGTTATAGAGAAGCATGGGTTCACACACCATTTCCTGCATCTTTCATCATTGTATTTTTTCATTTCCTGTTGCCTTGACACTATGCAGATAACATCCAATGGGGGGTACTGACAATTTGAGACCCGATTGATGTACCTGAACCAGTTGTTGTGCGATAATGAAATCCCTTGACGACGAGGCTGATCAGGAACATGTTAAAAGGTGAAAGGACAATAATTAAGTGTTGTAATCACTAATCGGTGATCGGACCTTCGATTCCTGAGTGGCTTTAAGCTAACATGTCACAGAAGCCAAATAGTAGAAAATAGCAAGGCAAGCACAATGTAGGCTAAGGGATAACAGCCAGCGAAACGTGCATTCCACGGAATTAATCAACGCTGGCGGAGCCAAAAAGTGGAGGCGCTTCAAAGACTGTTAGCCTATCCCTCTTATGGCCCAGTTACCACACTTGATAATTTAGGAAACATTTTAAACTTCATACCGGAACATTTAAATGATTCTATAATTTCTTTATAATTGGATATCATATCATCGTGAAAGAATAGAGCAGAAAAGCAACTGTTAAATTAGTCTGTATGGTTGTTATAGTTACCGTTCAATGGGTATTGATATGGAATGGCTTTATGCCACATTTTTAGAACTAGTCTTCATAATTTAATGGTTCGACGTAATTAAGGCATACCCGCCAGCCAATTAGAAAACAGCATTCTGCTTGACCGGGCCATAACTATCTATTAATTCCATTAACGTCCGTCTGTGTGTGTCTGTGTTTCACATAGAACTCTCGAACGATTAGTTCTGCTACGCTCAAATTTGGTAGGTGTCTTGCTAATGGCACGAGTGAGTGCAGTGGCAAGTTTCATGTTGTTAGGACAAAAATTGCCAAATATTGGTAAAACAAGCTTAAATGCCTTTTGTCTCTGGGCACTGTAGCCACTCCCCCTCTGACATAGCATGGCTGCATCAACGGGCTCTGCACTAGTTACAAAAATTCACAAAGCCTCTGTACAGTTGCCTAGTCAAAAAAAATTGTATGCCATTATTAACACCCGTGTTTGCCTTGCTACATCGCATCGTGGGAAACATTACTGTCCACTGTTTCCTTGGAACCACTTTAGGGTGCCACTGAGAAATCTAAGGTCCCATCACTAATGAGCTGGGAGCCTTGGTGAACTTTTTCCTTGCAAGTCATTATTCAGTTTCAGACCTACAAGGCAAAGAAGGTTCCAACTGCCATTTGAGATGTTGGTCTTTAGCAATTGTTATTTACACCGCTAACAGTTTTCACAAAGAGCATGTTTTTACAGACTGCCACTTAGCAATCTGTAGCCTAATAAACAGCTCACTGTCTTTAAGATTTTTCTATTGACACATTGGTGTGTAATTAAAAACATTTGTTTATGTGTATATTTAGCAGGGCCAGGTCTTGCATAAGGATGTCAAATGGGGACTCACGTTCTGCCAGTGGGTTCTTCTCCCTTCTGCTACACCTAAAGACATGCCAGGAGGCCTGGGCACCGGGGCCACCATGGAATAAAGACGGGGCTCACGCAGCTCTTTGGGGTCGACCCGCAGGGGTAAATACTTCTTATATCTTTTATATTTCCATACAAAAACTTTAACAACTTTTAAATTAACTAGCAAAAAACACCACATAGTAGCACACATATCCAAACTGCTAGAATGACTACCTGCATACTTGTTGAGTGGATTGACCTGTTTCAGTGGTTGTCAAAGTGGGGTGCAAGTGCCCATGGCAGAATTTGAATTCATTTTAGGGGGTACGCAAAATCAGTCAGTGAATGGTTCTCAGCTCGCACCAGTATAGACTAAATGTGGAACAAACTAAATGTGGAAATAAATTAGATGTGGAAATAGATTACATCACAACTATTCCCAATACAACCAAATAGCCCCAACACTATTATGTACCATATTAAATACATTGAAATTCTTTTTATACTGCCAAAATTATGCCAAAATATTAATTCTTATAGAGTGTCTCAGGGGTATTCAACAGTTGAAGGTTTAGGAACCACTGACCTATTCTGATCAGGACAGCTGTTCTTAAACAGGTTCCCCCATGATTATAGTATGGTGTTCGATAAGTAGGCTGGAATGCAAAGTGGCACTATGAGTGCAAATGTGTTGTCAGCTGTCTACTTCCCTTTTCTTTATAAAGAAAAAAAAACATGTGACAGCAGAAGTATGTGATAAGGCTGTGTCAGAGACAGAGAGAGAGAGAGAAGTGAACTCATGCATGGGAGAGAGAAAAAAGAGAGAAACAAACAAACAAACAAAGGGAACAAGTTTTGCAGCTGAGATTATAAGATAATGATGACATTGTTGAAAGTCTGCAATGATACATGAGATTTTGTGAATTTGTCAATCGCTGGCATCTCCCAAGCAACGGTAAGTAAATGTGGACCCTGTGGTCCAGGGTTTGAGACACATTGTAGGAGACATTGTAAGATTCATCAAAAAACACATTATTATTGTAAAGCAATGTATGCTGATACAACTCTAAAAACCTACAACAAAGGGAACATCCGTATTTAGCAGTGTTATAATGTCTAAAACATTTTAATTTGCACAAACCACAGGTGTTTTGTCACCAAAGCTAAGGTGAGCATATTACCTATACAGTTTCTCGTCATGCATAATGAATGGATACCAAGTAAGTGGCACATGTTACTGTAATTCTAATTCTTATTTTGTCTCATTTGGTAGTTACTCAAGAAGAGTATTCATACAGGTGTATGAAAAACTGTGTGTGTGTCTTTCAGCATGTCAGCGCATTTTCAGTGGGGTCATACGTATTTTTGAGCATGTGTGTGGTTAGATCAAGTATGTGCCTGTGTAGGTTTCTATCTATACAAAGGTTAAGTTAGGTCAAGTACTGCCATGTTTAGTAATCGGACATGTAAATAGTAATAATTTATGTCTGGGTAATGTGAGGCTTCCAAACCATGTTTACAGACAGTTCCGTGTCCTTTCTGAGCCTATTGCAGAGTGCCTGACTGAATGTACATAAAAAGCAGTTAATCCTCATTTTGTAAAACACATCCTCATTACAGAGTTTCCTCGTTCTGCAAGATGCTGCTGCTCAGCCTGAGCTGTTGTGTTTGTGTGTAAAGGGTACAGGCGAGCCTATAAAGGATTTCCCCATCCGTTGCACTGGCACAGGTAAACATGCTACTGCAAGCATGCCTATTTAGAGTCACTAAGAGATACTGGCACTCCTGGTTTTTTTGATAAGTACTTAGTATTATGTCAAAGTATTTCAGGCATGCCCATTTAATGTCATTGAGACACGTGCACACGTGATTTTGTAACATTGATCAGTGCTTTAATTATGTCAAGGTGCACTTTCCTCTGGTAAGCGAAGCTTTTTTTATCATAAACATTTGTCTGGGGAACCTTTTGGATGCAGCAAAATAGTAAGCTACCAACTCTGTTTTATATCAACTCTGTTTAGAGCCTGTGTAAAGCAGAAAGTTAATTAGCCTCTGTCTGGCTTTTTACTTCCTGTTGATACTCAGCCGATTCAGTTAACTCCTTCAATCTTCCCCTCGTATGAAATGACTAGTCCTAAATCATAGCTAAAGCCATAAGCAATATATGAGCTGCAGTACTGTATATATTCAACATACTCTATATTGTATATATAGTGGCAGGTTTTTAAAAGCATAATGGGGCATTGTTGTTCGATATTCATATTTAGTCATGTATTTAGTAAAACAAAATGGCTTATTTTTTCATGCACCTAGACTGCTCAAGGTAAGAAGCATCCTCTCCTAAACCCATCAGAAACATAGTGTCATTGTGGAAGCTTTTGTTGTGTGCTGTTAGTGGTTTAGATAACAGATCTGGAAACAGACAATAATATGCATGATTGAACTGCATGGTAGCCCTGTCACTAATGTCAACCTTTTGAAAACTAGTTTGACTACTTTAGTCATCGGTCTTAAACTTCAAATATTAGTTACCTTCCTCTTTCTCTCTCTCTCTCTCACGCTCTCTTTTTCTTCCTCTCCCACCTCTCCCCTGTGCTTTTCTTTGTCTCTCCCTCTCTTTTTCTCCCTCTCCTCCACCACCCTCTCTCTTTTTTTCTCTTTCTTTCTCTCACTCCCCCTCCCCTCAGTGGTGAAGCTGTTGGAGTCTCACCTTGGGTTTCCTGACCTTGCCCAGCTAGTGGCTTTCTACACTCTGAGCAGGTTAGATACTATATATGCGTCTGTAGTTGTGTCCTGCAGCTGTCAGAGCAGGTGTTCATGTGCTTGTGTTCATGAATGTGTTTTTGTCAACAGGGATGTGCTGCCTATGTGCCTGCTCGTCCCTCCATGGATCTCCAGTTTGACAAGCTCCTATGTGAAGCAACAATTTCAACTTGGACCTAGTACACCAACCCCCTCCCCTCTTTCTTTTTTTCTAGGATCATACCTTCTATCTGCTTATTTAACCACCCTACTAATTTCTACTAAGGCTTGTTTTAGGTCAGGTGATAAATCATTTTCACTTTTGTTTAAAAAGCATGAAATTTGGTACATTTGGATGAAGCCAGAGATATGAAGCAACTGCATAATTTGGTTATGGCAGAGAGCAGAATTGGTGGTATTACATTACAATGCATTTAGCTGACACTCATATTTAGAGCGACTTAGAGTGAACTGGGTACAGGGACAGTCCCCCTGTTTAGAGTGGCAAACTGTTCAAGTATACAACATATCATGCTATTATGAAATAGTAAACATTTCACCTAACATTTTGCATAATTATAAATTATCTACACAATTTTTTTCAATCTTTGGTCTTTCTTCTAACGCATCTATTCTGTTCTTCCCTTACCTTCCTCGTGCAACTTCTGCAACCTTCCTGCTGATTCACCCTATTCTTCGGCACACAACTTACATACTGTAATGGTGCCGTATCAGCTACTACCTCATGTTCAACTTCCTCATTCTAGTTTTTTTTTTCTGTGTGTGTGTGTGTGTGTGTAAGAGTCCTGGCTGTGTCCACCATCAGAACCATCAACAGATTCCATAGTGCCTGTGTCATCAGTAGACCCTGCATCAGTCATGTGCACTATACAGGTACGAGTCTCACACGTCAATTTGAATGTGTCCTTGTTTATTTGTGATGTAAGCATAAAGCGACACATGACAGTCAATTCTTTATCCATTTTATTCTAATATGAATAACATTTAAAATTGTTTTCAGCAGTGATGGGAATCCTTGATTCAGAAGCTGCTATTTAGTACCACATATCAGACCCTCCAGAATTTTGCGATGTTGTGATCGCAACTTTCAACACAAAATCAGCCAATCCCTGCAAATTCATTGCGAGTTACAACTTTTAGCTCACCTTCTGGCCCATCATCGTCATGTCTTGTTAAACAGTGAGTCTCCTTGCTCTGTTTAGAAGATGCAGGAAACATTTGTGATTAACAATGGATCACTCTGGCTCACTATAATAACCTCCAATGCCTGCGGCAGATTTCATGAACGCGGAGGAAAAATATTGCACGGCGTGTAATACTGTTGCAGAGCACGGGGAAGTCATCCACTAACAAACACTTTGCCTCCTCGGAAATTATATTTACAGAAATCCTAACCTGCAAAAAATAATCTCAGAGAGGTATCTCTTCACAAATATAGGCTTGATAGACGAATAAAGCATATAACAATGTTAAACTCACCTTAACATGTAGGCCATTTACAACAGTTTAGCCTGTCACGGGCAACGTTAAATAGTAGGCTACAGCGCACAACAGTGTCATCAGGCAGATGTTATCAGTTCCCGGGAGATATATATGTGCTGGCTAATGTAAGAAGTCCTTAGTGAGGTTCTTGTACAATGCAGGTGCGAATATTTGTGTAGCCTACGAATAAAGCATATTTTATTATATTTTGTGTAATCCTTAAAATCTTTTCTATTCTCTGTTTGGTAAGGTTAAAGCTTAGTATTTTAGGCCTATTTTCTTTTTGTCTTTAGACCAGTGTACTGTTAAAATCTAATTTACAAATGCAGGGAAATTGCAACTTTTGTAACTTTGACTTATTCCCGCAAAGTTTTTTCAACAAAATGTGTAAAACTCAGCAGCTTTTATTGCAAAATTAGATATTGTAGGCCGCAACTATCTCAAAGTTGGACCGCAGAATCCTGGAGAGACTGACATATTTCAAATAAACTGGTTCTACCCATGCACGTAATACAGGTGATTTCAATAAATAACTTCTCTACCTGGCTGTAGAGTTGTGCTAATTACAATCATCTGATTTAATAAATGGCTGGATATGTGATATTGGATTGTAGCTTTTGAAACCAGGCTGGCCTTCGCTGTTTTTTCGGCACCTTGGGTCAACAGGATGGAGATAGATAGGGGGAGGGGGCATGGAGGAAGGGAAAGAAAAAAAAGAAAGAGTTCGAAATCAGAAAGCTGGCAGATGAATTGATACACACATCAGGATAGACAATAGCATGTATGATGCAAGTGTGCATATATCTCAAATTCAGTGTATTTGGAATATGGAAATTTGCTTTGGTTTCATCAGAAAAATACATAGAGACATGTTATTAAAACACCAAAAAAGAAAAAAAGCAACAAACAATTAAATTACTATTAAAGCAGGAAATCAATGGCAATATTAACACAATATCAGACAATGCCCAATCAGACAATTAGACTTGTTGGCTGCTTTATCCACTTTCTTTTTTAAAAAGAATCCCTTCATATTACTTCATGAAGCTGGGTATGATGATGCTAGTAAAGCAGTTCTGACGGTAACTGGAAGCTAATTTGAAGAATCTCATTCATGAAACATACTTTGTTTTGTCTTGTAAATAAATGTTACATTACATTTTAAAATTCTTCTTGGGGGAGCAGTGGACTGGTGGTTAGGGTAGCGGCCCTTTGACCAAAGGGTCACAGGTTTGAATCCACCCAGAAATGTGACTGAGGTACCCAGAGCATGGTACTGCCCCCAAACATTGCTCACTGGACTGCTTTGTGGACTATCGGCATCATCATAGCCATGAAATAGTCAACCACAATGCGTCTCAAAAACATTAATGAATGAAAATAGTTGTAGTTTTTAAATAGTTTAAATAGTAATAGTTTATTTGTTTTCAGTTTTGTGGTACAATGTCAAAATCAAAGAGAGGGAGAGAGACTGATAAAAGGACAGTTGGCCCCAAACGTCTGTCTGGTAGTGGTATAATGCATATATTTCAGTACTTTCAGTACTTTCAAATCCTGTTGTCTTACCTGTCTGACAGCTGACCACTGGCAGCGGAGCTCTCTGCATCATCAACCCACTTTATTTACACGAGCATGGAGAGGACTGGCTCTCCCACACACCAGTCAGCACACAGAGGGGTGGTCATCCAAGCAACCGAAGGTTTGAGAGGCGGCTTAGCACCACCAGGCCCTGGGGAGGGGCAGGACTAGTCAAGAATAGAGGAATTTCATTGGATGGGGATACATTGCAAAACTACTCTGAACCTTCAGGTACATTAAATGTTGTAACTTCTGTTGTATTCAACCACAGCAACCTTCATTTTTTGTGTCACGTGTAATGCTATATTCTTTAAGAAATAGATAAAGTTATTAGGGTATTAAAATCCACTAGAAAAAAAGACATTAGAGAGAGAGAGAGAGAGAGAGAGAGAGAGAGAGAGATGAGAGGGAGTGATGGACAGAATGGAGGGAAGAGCAGGTAGAATTTTGGAAGCCTAGAGGCACAGCTTTGTATGGTGTGTGTGTGTGTGTGTGTGTGTGTGTGTGTGTGTGTGTGTGTGTGTGTGTGTGTAAAAGCACATTCCTGAACTGGAGTAGAGGAAGACAGCTGACTTGCTTCTGGTCCTCTTTGCTGCAGGCGCAGGCTGGGCATCTATAGGCACTGCCTCCACTGGAGTGCGGCTCCGTAGGTCTAGCAGCAGCAGCAGTAGCTGTGATCCCTTCCAGCGTGCCTCCACAGGGAGCACCGCCCTCTACAGCTCAGCACCACAATCCCCCCACCGTGTCTCATGGGTGGAGAACAACATGTGGATGTCCCCCCCCCACCTACCCTCCCTTCTCCACCCCCCATCCATGGAGCTCGACTCATTGTCAATCAGCAGCATAGAGGAAGAGACTGACTCAGCTTGTTCTAGTCCTGCCCTCTCTCACCACTCTCGCCTGCCGTTGGCTGACAAGGTAAAGAACCGCCTGTCTGCTGTGGGCCATGCCCTCGGTGGCCTGGTGAACCCCCAGAAGAGGTTGGCCAATCGGGTGCAGGAATTGGGCAGGAGCAAGAGTGGAGTGTTTGCAGAGGCACTGCGTGGGTTCTTGGAGCAGACCCAGCGAGCTGTGGTGGTGGAGGGCACAACCAGCACAGACATCCTTCAGGAGGTGCGCACCTCTCTCACCGGCCTGAGGGACATGCTGCTGGACTACTCCGATGTGAGCAGCCTCATGGACAGCCTGGTAGATCTACCTGATGCTGACCTGGGTAAGCAAGCACTAGGCAGGCTTGGATAGTTCACGCCTGTGCTGCACTAAGACCAAAACCTGCTGACTGTTGATATGAGATTGACAGCGATGGACAAATGGGCCTGGGAAAGTTAAAGTCCCGCCATGTATTCCTTCTGCCTGTTCTCGTGACACAGGTTATTTCACTTATTAGCTCATCTACTTGGCTGAAGAGTTGTGGTAATTAGGATCAGTTGGTTCAGTGAATTAGCTGGATCAAACATGTAGCAGGACTTTTACTTTCTTAGCCCAGGAGGTTTGCCTTTGAAATGCCCCTGAGATGTGATTGTGTAAATCATCTATCTAAATTTACCTATTAAATAAAAAGAATGGAAATGAGACAGGCATCTCACAACATTCTCCTCCAGTTCTCTGGACTTTCTCTTGTCTGTGTTAGTTCTGTCTCTGTTTTTGTGGTTAATTGTTTATTAAATGTTTTTGAGAGAAAACAAAAAAGAAATAACCAAACAGAACAAAATATATTTACTGCCATTACACCAATAAGTAAAAGTCAAAACCAAGTAGTAACAGCTGTACATCATATTTAAAAATCGATAAAAAAAACAAGATGGACATAGCTAAATAAGGGGGTCCTTCCGTCAAAAACCACTTTTAGTAGCTCTATTTACAATGTGGTGGGTCACAACAAGCAGTATATGCACGCAGCATTCCAAGACGTGAAATTCGACCCTCATGGTTTTACTGGTCATTGAAGGGTCGAGCTAACCAAAATGAGCGGATCAGAGCATGCTAAACCTATCTATGTCACTAGGTCGTAAGCCCCGCCCAGAGCCATGTATGGCAAGCCCACATCCCAAAGGATTGGTGGACAGAAGCTAGGTGAGCAAAAGACAGCCAATTTGCCCAATCAGAAGTGCCTTATTGACACGTCATGGATATTCACAAGGCACACCGGAAAAGCCAGTCGTTCAACCACTTCAACCACTAGACCTGTTATAGCTTACAGAGAGCGTCAAACAACAACTTCTGGTCTATGCTGGTGTCTATCTCATCCACTCTTCTTCTCTTACTTAGATGCCATGCTGGAGACCTCCCTGCATAAAGTAGCCCTGAAACCCATCAGCTCGCAACTGTACTCCTGCATCCACACCTACCACAGCATTGATGGAAGCTTCCAGAAACTTAAGAGCAACCAGAGCACTCTGGAAGGCCGCAGTCTGGAGGAGCTGGAGGGCACGGCTGGGGCAGGCGTTCCTGACCCCATCACTATGGAGAAGATCCAGCAGCGCTGGGTGTCCATGCACGAGGCGTATTCACCCAACAAGAAGGTCCAGATTCTGCTGAAGGTGTGCAAGACTATATACCACAGTATGAGTGTCAATGCCAAGCCTGGTGAGTATGACAACATCTAGTGGCATTCTACTGTCTCCTGACTGCAAGCGATGCAAGCAAGTGTTGGCAGCAAAATCAGTTTGATTACTTTTTTTCAATTGTAATGTCCTAACTGAATGTGATGCAAAACAGTGTTGAGCGATGAAATGCGCTGCAATGTCTTTTAAAGCACTTTTGTCACTCGTCCAGTTTTGATATTTGTTTCTTATGTTCCATGGAGGAGAGTCAACTAGTTGAAATGAGCAGGTTGAGATGTTAATAATATAACAATATAGTACATTTAACAGTTTTAGTGCAGACAGAGAGAGACAGATTGATGCCACAGTCAGCTATATCACATGCAGTTAGGACACAGTCACAACAGCGAGAACCGTTGATTTTCATCACAAGCCATAGTCTGTGACTTGCTAATATATTGCTCAGTTGAAGGAAGAGAGTGCATCACATCCACCCTTTTCATTTCAGTGATGGTGGTGGTCTGTGGTAGTAATAATAATAATAGTAGTAATATTAATAATACATTTCATTTGTATTACACTTATACAAGCAGTCTCAATGTGCTACAGAGCAACAATCAAAACAAATCAAAGGCAATTAGAAGTTAAAAGAAGAGTCTATAAAAAAGCTTTTTTAGAAAGATACGTTTTTAGGTTACATTTAAAACCATATGTAGACTGTGGGGCCCTCAAGTGGTCAGGGAAAGCTTTTCATATCCTGGGAGCAACAGATGAAAAGGCCCGATTGGAGAATATTTGTATTTGAAGAACGGAGGGTGTGTGAGCAGGTCTGAGGAGTGAGAAGGAGAAGTGTAGGTAAAGAGGGGCATGTCCTTGTCCACTAGTGGGCGAGAGGGGTCTTGTATTCAATTCTGAGTGGCATAGGGATCCAGTGAAGAATTTTCAGAATGGCAACACCTGGCAACATTGTTCTACATGTATCATAGCCTCTGGATGCTCTTGCCAGAGATCCCTATGAGGAGAGTGTTACAGTAACCCAGCCTGGAGGAGACAAAGGCATGGACAAGCTTGGCGATGTTCTTAAGGTGATAGAATAATGTGTTACAGAGCTGTTTGATGTGGGTGTCAAAGATGAGTTCAGAGTCCATTTTAACACCCGTGTTGGTGACATATCTGGAAAGGGAGATGTTTTGGCCAGAGAAAGTGATACTGGTGATGGTCAAAGAGCAAAGCTGATGTGGTGTGCCAAATACAATGGCTTCTGTTTTAGAACTATTCAGTTGAAAGAAGTTGAGCTTTATCTATGCCTCTATCTTCTCCAGCCAAGTGGTCAGTGTGGATGTTGGCAGGGAAGCAGAGGAAGTGGGCATAGTCCTAATGCAAAGCTGTGCGTCATCAGTATAGCAGAGAAAGGATATTCCATGTCTGCTAATGACATTGTCAAAGGGGAGTATGTAGCTAGAGAAGAGGGTGGGGCCCAGCACTGAGCACTGAGGGACGTTGTGGATGTGGGATTTTGCATTGCCCAATGCTCAGTTCTGCCAGGCAGGTATGAAGTAACCCAGTTATGGACATTTTTTGAGAGGCCAATGGTGTATTGCGGGCAGTTTGAGGAGGATATTGTGGTGTACTATATCAAAAACAGCTGTTAGGTCTAGGAGGATGCGTTGAGATGGGGAACCAGTACCTGCTGGCATCAGGAGGTCATTGGTGACCCTGACCAAGGCTGTTTCTGGCCAAAGCGGAAACCAGAATGAAACTTTTCAAACACATCATTGTGTTTGAGATGGTCATGAAGTTGTGCTGCAACTGTTTTTTTCTAGAATCTTTGATAGCAAAGGAAATGATTGGAAGATTGGAAATGGGCCTGTAGTTAAGAGATAATGTCTGAATCCAGGGTAGGTTTTTTCAGTAGAGGTGTGATGACAGCAGTTTTTAATGAAAATGGCATATGGCCAGCCAGGAGTGGTTTATGATCTTGGTAATGAATGGAGAGACAGCAGGGATGTTTGGCTTCGGCAGTGCTGAAAGGAAAGGGCCTGGGGAACAGGTAGACGGCTTCATTTTCCTGATGATGTCTTCTACCTCTTCCTGTGTGGCAGCAGAGAAAGAGCAGAGGGGCTGGACAATCTCAAACAATGGGACAGCATTTGGGGGAGGCAGGATGACAGTGGTGGAGAGGTATGAGTGAATGTTATTAACTTTTTATTTGAAAAAGGTGATGTGCATGTTGCACCTCTCCTTGATGGCCTCAGAGGGGGAGGGTGAGGGGGGTTTGAGAAGGTAATTTATTGTTGAAAAAAATGTTTGGACATACCAGGGCTGTTGTTGATGGAAGAATACCTGGACCGTGCAACCCTCAGAGCTTCTGCATACGTCCTCTTGTGTTCCTTGCCTGTTTGTGAACAGTCAGTGTTCAGGGACACGCCCAGCCATCTTCATCTCTCACAGCTCACAGGTGTATCAGGGTGCTGAGCGTTAGAATGATATTGACCTGGATGTTAAAGGGGTGTGGAAGTCTAAGAGACTGCTCAGGGACTGGTTTTAAAAGTCAGCTCAGTCAGCAACAGAGGGACAGTCAGGAGAGCCGGAGAATAGAAGTTGAAAGTCCAGGGCTAGGGCATCCACATTGATGTTTTTTAAATGTCTGAAGTGGATCTGTTGCTTTGGTTTTGTGTGAGGGAGAGGAAGGGGCAGTTTCATTGACACAACCTAGTGATCTGAAACACCAAGATCATAAGCCTGTAGGTTACTGATGGGGGCGGAACTAGAGATGACCAGATCGAGTGTGTGTCTCCTCGAATGTGTGGGGACATCAACATGTTGTAAGTTGAGTAAGTTCAGCAGCTAAAAGAAGTCGGCAGTGAGATGACATAAGGGGTACATAAATATTTATATCTCCAAGGATTATGATATTGACATTTTCAGGATTAAAGCAGAGTTGGGTTTTGGGGTCGGTAGGTAAGGAGAACAGTCATGGAAAAGGGGTCTTGCATTTAAATGCAAGGGACTCACAGGAGGATGTTGCAGGTAGCAGGATGATGGAAAGCCGCAGGTCCTGTTGGTGGATGACAGCTAAACCACCACAATGGCAAAGCTGCGAGCTGCCTCCCAGTAACAGTAGCTGGGGGGACCGGTTTCACTAAGGGCAGGGTAAACCACTGTCTGGTCCCAGTTTTCTGTCAGGCACTAAGTCAAGTCCTTTCTCACTAATGTGTTCTTGTATTATGTGCTGGTATAATGTGGTCTGATTTGATTAACATGGTAAGTATGGTTGTCGTTTTAGCAAAAGAAATATTGTCATTGGTGGGACATACTGGTATGTGTTGTAGTATACTCCTGGGTATGTTATGGGCCTAAAGACCTGACTGTAGTATGTAGTATGACCTGGTGTGTTGTTTTGTATGTTGTCTTATTTCACAGGTGTAGTGTTTGGGGCAGATGACTTCTTGCCATGTTTGACATGGGTGCTACTTCGCAGCGATGTGGTCACTCTGCAAGTAGACACAGACTACATGATGGAGCTCCTGGACCCCATGCAACTACAGGGAGAGGGTGAGACTGTGTGTGGGCCCACTCAGACACATGAGAACACATACTAACATAATTACACACAAAAAGAATGCAAAAGGGCGGTATGCAATATATGCAGCGCAGGGGCGCGGATGGGATTGGTGAGGATGTCACCAAAATGCGACATTGTCATATGACCTGCATGTAGACGCATGTAGATGCATGTAGACAAATCGTGCAAGCGCTTGTAGTTGCTTCCACACAACTACAAATGTCTAGCTAACGCCTCCGTGGTGACGTGATTTGCCCTCGTTGGTTTAAATTCACTGACGTCTGTGCACGTGTGTTGTGTGGCGCTCTGGCATCGAACTTCTCATCTTCTATGTAGGTTATTTAAGTCCAGTTTAAAAACATATCTTTTCTGTCTGTTTTAGCTTCTTCTGGGGCGTTTATCTGATGCTGACAAGCTCACTCTTTTATTTATTCATGTATTTGTTAATGTCGTTTTTATTTTATTGCCTTGTGTCAGTAGGCTATACCTATTAATGGTCTTTGCATTATGGTTTTGCCGTCTTATTTTTCATCCTTGTGTTGTGAAGCTCTTTGGGGCATCTCTGTTGTTTTGTTTAAACATGCTATAAAAAAAAAGACTCGACTTGACTTGAAGTCTTAGTGCACCCTACTACAACCGCCCGCCCCCTCCTTGTCCCCCACACACAACACATGACCTCTCCGTCATCTACTATGAAGATTGGGAAGGTGCAAGCTCAGTCTCGTTGAATTTGTGTTCGACTTGAGCGAAGCCTTTTAAATGCCCACCCACCGCTGTGACGAGCATTTCTCATTGACGTATGTAGACAGACGCAAACAAACTCCGACAAACGGGTTTGTAACTCGAACGCGCCTGTTACTACATTAGGTTATACTTACTTGCTAAAGTAGTGAACGTTGTGTTTACCCTTAGCAAAAAGAAGTTTATTAAAGTTTACTATAAGTATAGAGCAGAGATACCAGCAGAGATACCAAGGACTGCCAAGTAGCTAGCTCAATAAAGTCAATTAAAATGTTTTTCTGTTTTTGTGTATGATTTTAAGGTACATAAAGATAATGCAATTGAGCACATTTTATATAAAAAAAGTATTAAATTAGTATACTTTCTAGTACACTGAAAGTACATGGTCTGTCGAATACTTTCTATACTTACACTTATACTGAAGTATACTTTTAGTGTACTAGAAAGTATGCTAATTTAATACTTTTTTATATTAAATTGGAACACTTTAAGTACACTAAAAGTAATCTTTAAGTATATTTTAAAGTTAATTTTAAGTTTACAAAAGTACACTCTAAAATATACACGATATACACTCATCTATATACTATCAATATACTTGGTATATCCCTCTAGTACACTTAAAGTATACCACAAGTACACTTATTTATATACTGCCATTGTACTAGTTATGTACTTCAAGTTCCTATTTTTAGTTTATTATAAAGTAATAAAACTAGATGTACCGCATAGCGGTACATGGTATGACCGCCGCAGTGTATTGAAGTGTGGGAACTGCAGGTATGATGAGTTTGTGGTAGGTCAGTGTTGTGAGGTGAGAGTTTGTGTGGAAATGATTTGCTAGAAGTGGGCATTGATGTGGGTTTTGAAGGAATTACATTCTGTGTGTTTGTGTATATTTTGTGTAGTTCCCACTTTCTTGGTCCAAGATATTGGCAAAGAAAAATCACAATTTTTGCATTTAACTATATCACTAGGTGGTGCTATGCTTTAAGTGAGTGTTTATGGGATGGGTCGATACGCCTCTTTAACACCGGCATACTGACGCAAAATCATTGTCTTGGTCAAAATTTTTTATGAGTTATTTAACAAAAACTTTTGTACACCTAGCTTTGATGGGAAACATTGCACGCTGTGACGAAATGTCACAAAATTTGGTGCACATGAAAAGAAAGTTGTTCAGTTGTCATGTCAACTTTGAGCAAATATGAGCAATTAGAAGCCGAGATATGGACTTTTGAAGAATTTTAAGCTATGTTTTGAATTTTGATTGACATGTAACTTTGAAACAGTCCATCTCAAGATAAATCCTTTGATAACTTTTTGTCAGCATTGTCTGCAGATGACATGTACCAAATTTGGTGAGATTCACATGAACGGCCTATGACGAGTTCATTTACTTTCACTTTCGCAATTTTAAAATTTCCCGGAAATTATTTTGATTGGAAGTGGCCATTAACCAGTGTTGTCAATGTGGGACGGTCAACAGATTTCACGACAAAAAAAAATTGGTTGTAAACCTTACCGTTCTCTAGATAACAGGCAAAATGACATTTTGTACAATTACAGCGCCCCCTATTGGCCAAATTGTATGGCATGTGCTGTGCTTTTAGAGGTCTTTGTGCTGATAGTGCATGACATATTTTGTGCAGTTCCCACCTTCCCAGTGCAAGACATTGGCAATACAAAATCCCAATTTTTGCATTTACCCCTATCACTAGGTGGCGCTATGCTTCAAGTGACAGTTTATGGGCTGGGTCAATGCGTCTTTGTAACCCCGACATACTACCACAAAATCACTGTCTTGGGAAAAAATGTTTTTTTTAAAAAAACCTGTTTTTGGACACCTAGCTTTGACAAGAAACATTGTCCCCTTTGACGAAATATCACAAAATTTGATGCACATCAACAGAAAGCTGTTTAGAGGTGGCATGTCAATTTTCACGACATTGAAGCAATTAGAAGCCAAGATATGGACTTTTGAAGAATTTTACGCTATGTTTAAATTTTCATTGACATGTAACTTTTAAACGGTTTATCTCAAGATAAATCCTTTGATAACTTTTTGTCAACATTGTCTGTAGATGACATGTACCAAATTTGGTGAGATTCACATGAACGGCCTATGACGAGTTCGTTTGGTTTCACTTTCACAATGTTAAAAATTTCACGGAAATTGTTTTTGTTGGAAGATTTTTTGTCACTAGGTGGTGCTATACTTCAAGTGACAGTTTATGGGCTGGGTCAATGCGTCTTTGTAACCCTGACATAGTACCACAAAATCACTGTCTTGGGAAAAATTGTTGATGAGTTTTTTAAAAAAAACTGTTTTTGGACACCTAGCTTCGACAAATAACATTGTTCCCTTTGACAAAATGTCAAAAAAATTGATGAGCATGATCAGAAAGCTGTTTAGAGTTGGCATGTCAATTTTTACCACATTAGAGCAACTAGAAGCCAAAATATAGACTTTTGAAGAATTTTAAGCTATGTTTCAAATGTATATATAACTTTTAAATGGTTTATCTCAAGATAAATCCTTTGATAACTTTTTGTCACCAATGTGTGTAGATGACATGTACCAAATTTGGTGAGATTCACATGAACGGCCTATGACGAGTTCGTTTGGTTTTTTTTAGCGATGTTAAAATTTCCTGGAAATTGTTTTTGTTGGAAGTGGGCGTCGACCAGTGTTTTCAATGCGGGAGGGTCAATAGATTTCACGACAAAAAAGAACTGCTCGTAAACCTTACCGTTCTTTAGATAATAGGCAAACGACATTTTGTACAATTACAGCACCGCCTATGGGCCAAATTTTATGGCATGTGCTGTGCCTTTAGAGGTCTTTGTGCTGATCGTGCATGACATATTTTGTGCAGTTCCCACCTTCTCGGTCCAAGATATTGCCAATATAAAATCCCATTTTTTTGCATTTACCCATATCACTAGGTGGCGCTATACTTTAAGTGAGTGTTTATGGGCAGGGTCGATACGCCCCTGTAACACCGACATATCACAAAAAATTTATGTTGTTCGGTGAAACGTTCATTGAGTTATTCAGCAAAAACTTTTCGGCGTCTCCCCCTCTTTGATGGACACTGGCACAGCGGGGGGGTGGCCCTTGGCGGCCAAAAGTTCCTATTTGCTCAAAAACTTCTAGGGCTACATGCCTACAAAGATTCATGTCCCCCAGAGTTCCAGTGTCCTGGCAATCGTTGACGAAAAATCGGTGAAAAAATAAATAAATAAATAAATAAAAAGGGAAAAAAGTCTCGGCAACACTATAATGACCGCTTTCGCTAGCTTCGCTAGCGGCGGTCATAATAAATGAAGCAATTCCCATTTGTCATTGTGATCACACAGCACACAACGAAATTCAGCCTCTGCTTTTAACCCATGTGACCATGCTCAGGGTACCTCAGTCACAGGGGAGGATGGAGGAGAGAGTTGGTCATTTGTGGCCTGTTGGTGTCGGGAATTGAACCTGTGACCTTTTGGCTGCCAGTCCAGTGCCTTAGCTGCTAGACCATGACTGCTCCATTCAGTATATGTTTATAAACTTCGGTTATTTTACTGGTTTACTTGTAGTTTGTACTTTAAGTTTGCTTGGCATTTTACTTGTAGCTTTACTCAAACTGTACACAAGAGTGTGATGCATTTACAAAATCAAAAGACATAATGTTGAAAACAAGTTTGATACATTTTCAAACATACAAACAAAAACAAAGACCACCCTCAACTTTAATAAACTTCTTTTTGCTAAGGGAAAGTATAAGTGTAAGTCTTCCCTTAGCGAAAAGAAGTTTATTAAAGTTTACTATAAGTATACTTATTTTATACTAAAACTGAGGAAGTATACTTGAACTTGACTTCTATAAACTATATTTTATATACTTATAGAATAGTATAGTAAAGTATACTTGGCTTATACTGAAACTTCTAAACAAAGTCTAAGACTAAGTACATTTATACTAAGACTTACACTTATACTTTAAAATGAAAACATATACTTTTCCTTTAGTCAAGTCATTGACTTGTGCTTAGCATTTAATTTAATATTAAAAAAATTAATATAATGTAATGGTGAAGTTTAAAACTAGTATGTGTTTTCAATTGCATTATCTTTATGTACTTTAAAATCATACACAAAAACAGAAAAACATTTGAATTGACTTTATTGAGCTAGCTTATGTCTGTTATTTTGTCAGGTGGATACTACTTGACCTCTCTCTACTCAGCTCTGTTCTACATCAGCACCTTCCGCCCACGGCTGGCTGCACGGCAACTCAGTGTGGAGGCCCAGCAGTCCCTCAGCCAATGGCATCGCAGACGGACCCTACACTGCAACCAGTCACGCAGAGTATGTCACCGCAGAACTATCCGCAGGCACACAAACACCAAGACCATTCCTAAAAGTCCACTAGGACATGAGAACAAGGCTAAAGATGCTTACGCGTCCTCTACAGGGAGTGAGGAGACACTGCAGATTATAAACGATCCCCAAAATTTAGGGGTGGTTTGCATTAAGTCTGAGAATCGCACACAAGGCCCAGAATCCAAGGACAACACATCGCCTGGTGGAAGAGTGAGGGGTTCAATGGCCTCAGCATCTACAAAGGTGGCAGGAAGAACAGAGCTGGACACCGAACAAGGCCCTGCAAGGGATGCCAAGGGAGAGGATGATGACGCTGTTGGCCTGCTGAAGGCGTCTGAGGATCACTGGAGTAATATGGTGAATGAGGACACTGAAGGGGAGATCAGCAGTGATGCTGAAGGCCGAGGAGAATAGAAGCCAAGTTATAACCCAAACTACAGTCTGTCGCTGTACAGAATATAACATGAAAGAGAATAAATTCCCAACTCCTGCACTTTTGCAGACCATGTTGTATATATAAAAAAATGAACGTGCAGACATTGTCACATAATTTGGATACCAATTCAGAGTAGGCCTAGAAACTACATTTTGTGTTCTTTTGATTCTAAAATGGGCCAGTGCAGGACAATGAAAGCTTCACGCACTGTGACATCTGTTGACAACTTTGTTTTTTCTTGTTGTTGTTGCCTGAACTAATTTGCCACCATGGACTAAATATGGAGCACAGGAGAGGACACGGTCAAAAAAAATAATTATTGGTGTGTTTTTGTGAGATCTCGCAAAAGTTTTGCATGATCTTGCAAAACAGTTGTAATTAGAGAGCTGTTACATGCTGTTGTTTACGCACAGTTGCCATGGGAACCCTTTACTTTTATTTTATTTCCCATAATGTTTCGACTAAATATAATAGTAACGAGTTTGTTGTTGGCTACATAACTGTACACTTAGCCTGCACTTTCATCTTTAAATACATTTTAAAGATAAAAAGTGACTAATCATGACTATGACGTGTCTTTGAGTTTCTTTGAGAAGCAATAGGCTACCCTATTGAAAAATACAAGCTCTAGCCTATATAGGAAATCATACTGATAATTTTAGAAAACTGGCCTGTTCTTCCCTTGCTGTATGTCTCTCACTCCGTCTACCTAGCAACCGAGGATAAACAAAATAATGTGAGTGCTGTCGAAAGATTCTAGAGCAGGGGTCTCCAACCTTTCTGAGACTGAGGGCTACCCAAAGGATGAGAATCTGTACTGTGAGCTACTCATTCAAAATAATCTATCAAATGGAAGTCTTAACATCCCTTTCAAATAACAATATGTATGATTATTTGCTTTTAATTAACGATAGTTAAGAAATAAACTGGTATTCAAACATTAAAGCATGAAAACACACAAAAAATGGAATGACTAGGACACTGCAGTCATCACTTGTATTTTTAAAATAAAAATCCCTCATGGGCACCACAAACTTTGCCAATATGAACACACTATGGGACTGCAGCAGCAGCAAGGGAGGCAACAGACGTGTGTGTGCCAGACAGTTATGACCTTGGGGATGTTTAAAAATCATTTCTGTTTTTCTAATTTCTGAAAAGACTAACACATAATTTGTGTTTTAAAGATAAAAGTGGAAGCTTAGTGCACATCATGTGGCTGAAAATGAGAGTGGTTATTATTCAGTCGAAAAGTTATAGGAAGTGAAAGTAAAGGGCAAGTAGTCCATAGTAATCATCAAATCGATGTGACTCCTCTCCGATAACAACTGTTTTGTGGGATCTCCCAAACTTTTGTGAGATCCTGCAAAACCCTTGCAAGACCTTCCAAAACTTTTGTGAGATCTGAAATAAATTGAGTGCCAATACTATTTTGTACTCGTAAAAGCATTTTCACATGTGTAATAAAGTTTTGCAGCTTTCTAAAACAATCTCTGCTTGTGCAAAGAAGTTTTGTACCCGCAGAAATAATTTGCTTGCATGTACAAAAACATTTGCCTGCGGAGATACAATTTGTTAGCCTGGCTAACGCGACTTATCAATGCTCTGCGAACATTGGTCTGCCCAAGCTGTGTTGTAAACCCATTTCTCAGAGGGCGGGCTTAACCCACGTGTGTGAAATGCCTGTGTTTGCTACTGGACGAAGCTTCGACCAATCACATTATTGTCCATGTATAAGACAGAGAATAGGCCCGTTCGAGTAACACACCGGTCTGTCTACGTCTGTCTAACTTCGGCTACATGCGTCAGCAAGAACTCCGCCTCGCAGCATGGGCGAGTGTTTAAAAGGCGGCGATCAAGTCGGACACAAGTCTTTTGTTTACACCACCTGATCTTCGTAGTAGATGGCGGAGAAGTCATGTGTTGTGTGTGAGGGACAAGGAGGGGCGGGCGGTTGTAGTAGGGTGCATTGAGACTTCAAGTCAAGTCGAGTCGTTTTTTACTAGCACATTTAAACAAAACAACAGAGATGTCCCAAAGTGCTGCACAACACAAGGATGAAAAATAACACGGCAAAACCATAACCCAAAGATCATTAATAGGTATAGCCTACTGACACAAAGCAATACAATAAAAACGAGATTAACAAATACATAAATAAATAAAAGATTGAGCTTGACAGCATCAGATACACGCCCCAGAACAAGCTAAAAAGAGAGAGAAAAGATATGTCTTCAAACTGGACTAAAATAACTAGGGCTGTCCTCGACCAAGGATTTTCTTGGTCGACCAGTGGTCGTGCATTCACTCCGACTAATCGATTAATCGTCCCGTCCCCTCCAAAAAAAAAAAACAAACAAAAAAAACGAAATAACGTGATGGGCTACACAACTGCGAGGCGGTTGTCTCTCTGCGCATTTACCACTAACGGCGAGGGTAACCTTCATGCGGTTTTCAACCATGCAGGCATTTTAAAATGGTTATGTTGTCTGATTGCCTGAAATATGTGATGTAGGCCTACAAAATGTTTCCTGGTTGATTTACATAACCCAACTAACCTATATAAAAATCAGTTGAATGCCTAGTTCTCCCAGTCGGAGTTAAAAGGAAAAAAACAACGTTGTGACCGTGGCTGACATAGTACACTAGCATAGCACAGTCTGCCATCTGTTACACCGGCAAATTATTTCAGATTCTGGTATTCAGGATGTGTCAAAACAAATTAATCAGAAAGACTGGCAGACTTTTAACATTCTGATGAATATTTATTTAAAACACGTGCTACATAGATATTGTTCATGAAAGGTGATTGTAACAATTTGTAATCAAACTTCTTGCAAGGGGTAGCTAGGCTAGCAGGCTACTTACATGTCTGACGTGGTAAAACATGTTCGTCGTGGAAGAATGAAAGGCGAATGTTTTTTTGCAAATTTTGCATGTAACCCTCCTTGGGTCATCCTTGTCCTTTTCGAAATGTTGACAAATTTTAGAACATGGTGTATGCCGTGAAGAAAATGCCAACAGTAAATTAGTGGCACGGCGACTTCCTCTATCATACTCGTCAAATTAAAAGCCCTTCAGCCCTTCGAAAAGACGCGTTTTTTCCCTTCGACCAATCGACCAATACAATTTTAGTCGGCTAATATTTTTTTGGTCGACCAACGACTAATCGATTGTTTGCCGTCAGCCCTAAAAATAACGTACATATAAGATGAGAAGTTCCATGACAGAGCGCTACACAACATCCGTGTCCAGACGTCAATGAACTTTAAACCAACCAGGGCAAAGTTGCGTCACCACGGAGGCGTTAGTTAGACGATTGTAGCCGCGGAAAAAGCAACTGCAAGCGGCTGCACGTTTTGTCTACAGGCGGCTACAAGCGGCTACATCACATGGGTTTTTAGGTCATCTGACCTTGTGACGTTTTTGTGACAGCGCCACGCCTTTCTGGCAACTCTGACACAAAGTCTAACCATAATGCAACATTTTCAAACCACAATGCATCGCTGACTACAGCCGTCTGTAGACGTCTACCCTTATCCAAACACGGCTAGTAGTAACGTGCATATGAGTAAACAAAAACATAACTGCACAAAAGCTTGAAATTCCATATGCTATCGCTGACAATGTAACGTGCAGCTATTTTGTCAATGAAATAGCTCCACAACTTTGCAAGATATTACTGTGTTGTTCTGCTATTTACATACTGTAAACCCGGGTTGACTTGGCAACACTTACCATTTATAAGTCAGATGAACCTCGTCGACAACAATGCCAAGGAGATTTTCTTTGTAGACTTCGTTGGCTAACATGTTCACCCATCTTCCAAAACAGCAGCTACAGCTGCATTGAAATCTTGCCGTTGCTCCACGTTCGCCATGTTGACAGTGACTGAGGTAGATTTCCGGTCGCTAAACTACCGCGTCATTGCCTTTTTGAAATGCTAGATTTTCATTGGTCCCGTTAATGTAGAAACGGTGTAGACAGGCAGCTTGGCCAGACTGACTTTGCAGGCGAAATGCAAATGCAGCGGAACAGGAAGTATGGGCATGCCCAGGCTAACGATTTGTAGTCGTAGAGCAGTTTTGTATATTGATTTGAATATGTAGGACAGTTTAAAAGCTGTAGAACTGTTCGGTGTGTGGGAGGAGAATACGTACGACATGTAGCGTTCATGTACAACACTGAACTTACAAGTTGCAAAGTTAAACATGTGCAGTATATCACAAAAGTGAGTAGACCCTTCACATTTCAACAAAAAATGTGGTATATATTTTCAAGGGACAATGCTACAGAAATGAAACTGATATGTTTTTGAGTAGTCAGTGTAGAGCTTGTGCAGGGTTAGGGTTAGGGTTACTGTCCTCTGAAAATAACTTTACACACAGGCATTTTTGTTTAAATAGCAGGCCACAAAAGTAAGTACACCCTCAAAGATAACGGTACATATCATTCAACCCTGAAAAGCCACTTGTCCAATTCTTCATTTTTGGGTTTGGGTCTGCTCAACTGGACCGTACAAATATGTGTGTCATGTATTAGAGCTATTCATTTTAATGTTTTGGCTATAATTCTAGCCACTGGATGTCCAACATGGCTCCTCATGGCAAAAAAACTATCTGAGGATTTCAGAAATGGAATTGTTTTCTTTAACCCATGATGGCCTATCTATAAAAGATCAGCAACACCATGAAACTGAGCTAGTCAAAGTCAAAGTCAAATTTATTTGTATAGCGCATTTCATACATAAATGCACTTCAATGTGCTTTACAGAAATTTTAAAATAAAATACAATTAAACATTTAAAAAGTAAAATACAATTTAAAATAAAGCAAAACCATTAAAATAATAATAATAATAAGAAGAAGAAGAAGAATGAAAATAAAATAAAACATAAAACATAAAAATAAAAATTAGGAAAAGGCATCAGAAAAAGGTTTCGTCTTGAGTCTACTTTTAAAACTCTCTACAGTAGTGTCATTCTGTACAGTCTCTGGAAGCTGGTTCCAGAGCTTTGCTGTATGATAGCTAAAGGCTGCCTCACCACACTTTGTTTTTACAGTAGGTATGGTCAATAGATTTCTTTTCATGGATCTCAGAGACCTAGATGGGGTATATGACTGAAACATATCAAGTATGTAACTGGGACCCTTCCCATTAAGTGACTTGAACAGTAGTAGTAAGGCCTTAAAGTCAATCCTGTATCTCACTGGGAGCCAGTGCAGAGACCTTAAAATTGGGGTGATGTGATCAATTTTTTTGGTTCTTGTAAGAACTCTTGCAGCTGCATTTTGTATTAATTGGAGCTGTTTGATGTTCCTTTTGGGAAGGTCAGTGAAGAGGCTATTGCAGTAATCGACTCTACTTGAGACATTAGACATTAGACCCCTAAGCTTGGAGATGTTTTTGAGATGGTAAAATGCGGACTTTGTGATGGCTTTCATATGACTGTTAAATGTGAGATCACTATCAATAAGGACACCAAGATTTTTGACTGTGTCCTTTGCTTTGAGTCCTTTAGTGTTAAGTATTGTGGCAATCTTATGCCTTTGCTGATTATTCCCAAGTATAATTATCTCAGTTTTTTCTGTGTTGAGCTGTAGAAAGTTTTGAAACATCCAGCTGTTAATTTGGTCAATGCAGTTGTAGAGGGATTTAAGAGGGTCAAAATCGTTAGGTGACAAGGCTAGATATAACTGTGTGTCATCAGCATAACTATGGTACTTAATTGAGTTATTCCTAATAATCTGTGCAAGTGGCAGCATATAAATGTTAAAGAGTAGTGGCCCTAAAATGGAACCTTGGGGGACCCCACAGTTCAGAGGCATAGCTGATGAGGTGTAACATCCAATGGAAACATAAAAACTTCTTTGTTTTATGTATGATTCAAACCATTTGATAGCTATACCAGTAAGACCAACCCAATGCTCAAGTCTATGCAGTAAGATGTCATGGTCAACAGTGTCAAGATTCATTAAGTGGTTTTCCAAAACAGGCATTGACAGGATCAATGAAAGAAGTAAGGTACACACACTCAGTGTCAAATGCAGACGTTGGCTGTAAAAAATAAATGCATGACTGCAGCCAGCACTGCTGCAGAGGTTGCAGAAGTGGGAGGTCAGCTTGTCAGAGCTCAAATAAGATACTGCACAGTGCAACAACCCAGTGTGCTTGATCATCCTCTGAGAGGAAAGCCTCTTGTAAAGCTTGATCACAAAAAAGCCTGAAAACTGTTTGCTGAACAGTCTAAAAGCATGAAGTATAGAATAAGATAAACTTGTTTGGCTTTAATGGTGTCAGGCATGTGTGGCAGCAACCTGTTAAACAGTACCATTATAAGTGTGCCTTGCCTAGAATGGAGCCCAGTGGTGGTAGCATCATGGTTTGAGGCTTTTTTTAATGCTGCCAGAACTGAGGAACTGCAGTTCATCTAAAGAATCATGGATTCCGACATGTGCTGTGACATTCTGAAGCAGAACATGACACCCACCCTTTGGAAAGTGGGACATACGACTGTTTTTTTCATTATGATAACAACCCCTAACACATCTCCAACATGACCACTGCCTTCCTGAAAAAGTTGACAGTGAAAATAATGGAATGGCTAAGTATGTCTCCAGACCTGAACCTTATTGATCACCCATGGGGCATCCTTAAGCAGGAGGTGAAAGAGTACAAGTGTCTAACATCTGCCAAATCCATAATGCCATCATGGAGGAATAGAAAAGGATCACAAAAACAACTTGTGCAGCTCTGGTGAATTTCATATTAAGACAGTGCTAGATAACAATGGTGCTCACACAAAAAAGGGTGTAGTCACTTTTGTGACCGACTATGTTTACAAAAACTCACGTTTCTCGAAGCCCACTATGGTTGTACTCTAGAAACTTCGGAAGTACGTACTTTAGCAATGGGAGCTTCCATAGAAGAGAACCTCCTATGCATTTCTTGAAACCTTCGTAGCAGAGATACTTTAAAAAATCTGAAGTAAAGTTGACTGCCATTGTTTTAAAGGTTGACCCCACCCACGGCAAAACTTGCAGTAGATCTCTGACTCTAAAGTTTAAATACCTCGTAATCCTGCAGTTCAAATACAGTGAAATTCAATCGGTGTGTGGAGGTTACTATAATACAGCTCATAGAACCTTTGAATGGCCAATTCATGGTATCTCATTTTTCTTGTTAAAACCGTATGACAAGACTTAAGGATTTCATGTGTTGAACAGCACTATTATAGTGATCTCTACAAACCGACTGAGTTTCCACCATAGGATTACAAGCAGTTTTGAGTTTGGACCATACGAGATATTTGCATTAGAAGTTAGCCCTCAATTGGCCCGTTGTTGACAGCATACTGTATATGTTTCATAGCAAAACTGATATGAGCCAAACTCAGCTGAAATGGTTTCATGACTAGTGACTGTAGTAAAGAAGGAAGGCTACCTGCTACCAGGCAAGGGCGTAGAATTGGTATAGACGGAGGGGACGCGTCCCCACCAATATCCAGCAATCATTAATTTGTCCCCACCAATAAGTTGAGCCCCTCAAAACTCTAGCGGTGCAGAAATGGTTAAATTACAGTTTTTTCTGATCACTTAAGCACATTTTTTGCACTTATAGTTTTTGCAAAACACTATACACAAATAAAAAAACCTTTCACCAAATTAGCAAAACATTGTAGATACCTTGCAAAAGCTAACACATCTTACTTAACTCTGCAAACCTTTGTAAAAATGATGTTTTTGTACCAAACAGTTAACACAAACCATCATATTATATCTCTGTGCACAAGGTGTCAGTTTGAGGTCATACACAGGGATCCAGCCCAACACACAGCGATTCAAAGTTCAAGTAGCCTATGGATGTTCATTTACACACATCAATACAAACACAAAATGATTTTTCCAAGTGAAAACACAAGAAAACATACAATAATTTCACTGCAAAAAAGTCTACATCTTGTTTTTGGCAACATCGAATGCAATGTGTTCTAGTCAAAGGCACTGACAATTTCTCCTGGAGTGTAGTATCAAGGCCTGACATGATGCCTGGTCAAAGTGATGGAGTGCCATCACTAGGGTTGTGTGTGTGCTCGGACTGTCATACCAATAAGCCTGGCTCTTGGGCATTCCGGTCAAAGTGCATGTTTGGTACCCTGGAGACCTGGGTTCAAAGCCAGGTGGGGTGACTTTTCTCCCCTTCGCTACAATATTCCTGTATGGGATGATCCATTGTCTGTAGAAGGGCCATGCATTGATGGGGATGAAGGCAGAGAAGTTCAATGATGAACAACAGTGTTGTTTCTTTTAGTTGCACACAGTTATGTTACCATGTTGTTCTCTGACTATTGTACGGTGTCCAATAATGTTCCTGCCAAGTCTCCTCATGAAAGTAAGGTTGAAACCTGCCTCATCCACAAAAATCAACTCATGACCTATGGCATCTGCATCTAGCTCCATCACTCTCTGGAAAATACAAAACTAATGCAGCACAGCAGGCCCATGCACAGCACTATAGTATGCACTTCTAGATTCAGTACCAATGATACTATCGCCTTATACCTCATGATGCTTGCCCATTGGCCAGCACTAAAGTAGCTCTGATGTCATCAAAAATTCTATTTCTTGCTCTTCTTCCCTACCTCGTCCTCCTCTTACTTTATCACCTCCTCATCTTCTTCCCTCTTCCTCTAAAATAAAGTGTTTATGTGATGGTTTTGTCTTGTAACAGAAGGTGGCAGTATTGTTTTCTGGGTAAATTACTGTACCCGTGGGAGGTAAGCAGTAATTTGGTTTGTTCAGTCTGTTATTTCTGATACATATTCTTAATCAAAGGTAAAGAAAGGATGAAAAGAGATTGCAGTTATGCCTGTAAAGCAGCATCAATGTGAAAATCTGTCACATTATTTTGGTGTTGAGTCACAACTTCAGGTGACCTTGCTCTGAAGTGAAGACTTGTTTCAGCTGTTGACAAATAACATGTATAAAACTACATTTTAAAATGATACATGTTCTCAGAAAGCTTTACTGTATATAGTTTAGCAAACCATACATAACATGCTTACATGTCAGACACCCTACACGAATCTGTAGTTGAGCGCACACACATGCACGCTACACATACAGACACACACACACACAAATGTATAACCTAAGAACATATGCATACACATACAAATGTTGAATGTGCCACATATGGTAATGGTATGTTCATATGGTTGCTCATGCATAGTAATGCTCTCTCTGTCTGTCTGTCTCTCTCTCTCTCTCTCTCTCTCTCTCTCTCTCTCACACACACACACACACACACACACACACACACACACACACACACACACACACACACACACACACACACCATTCTTACATGAGCCTGGTTGCAAAATTACAAATTCAGTCACATTTGCCTACTGGCACATCTGGCATCCAGCCAGCATTTGAGCCTTAACTTTGCTGATAAAAACATCTGGGCTTTTTCTTTACCTTAAACACTCAACGTGTTAACACAAATTTAAACCACACTGACTTTCAGCTACACAAAGAAGTAGGAGTCTGCTTTACAAACAAGGTCATGCAGTTTAACATGTGTGGAATTCTACATGAATTCAGTTGTATTACATATTGAGAGTGGCCATAAATGAAATATATGGTGGCAGTATGGGAGACACTGAGCTCACAGATGGCTGAGGCCTGAGGCGTTAAAGAGAGTCACGGGGACTAACTAACGCATGAGGGGTCGTTACAATGCTTCTGGCCACCACAGGACACAACACAACATCTCTCTCTGTCTCGGCCTGTCTCTCTCTGTCTCTGCTGTTTAAGTCAGAGAGAGACAGAGATAGAGACAAAGACAAAGACAATCATAGCACATATCAACCAATACATCAAACAACCTGACACTGGCCTTTTAAATAGTTGCACTTGGTCTTATACAGTACAAAACTGCCTAAACAGAAAGTCTTATTTATTATCCACAACATCAGCCTCTCTGTCACTGTCTCTGTCTCCGTCTCTGTCTATGTCTCTCTCTCTCTCTGACTCAAATGGCAAACTTGTTTTTGTTTTTTTATCTTTCTTAAAATTCCCCCCTAAATACACACATGCCTAATATAACATAAAGAGCAGTGCATTCCCTCTATGTTTTCCAGAGGCTCTTAAAAACTATTTTGTTGCAAGAACACTTTTTATCCCAATATAACAACTGTAACTCACTAACCACTTAACACATATTTACATGTATTCTCAACCTGTCTCTTTACATGTACTCTGTAATTTCTTATGTTGCCTGGGCTTGATTTTTTTTTCAATTGAAAGTCACTTTGAGTAAAAGTTTCTACACAGTAACATAATTTAACGAAACGAACACATGGATACTTTACTTTTTTTTTTTAAATAACTGCATATGATTTTGCTTATGTACACCCATGACTAAAGGCAGAGTCTCACTAATTATGTGGTTCACACACACATTTAAGCTTACACATATAATGACATGGACTTTTCTTTGCCTCCCCGTGTGGTAAGATTTATTTTGTTTCATTATTTAGCTGTAATTGGCAGCTCTTTAATGAGTCTTCCTCCTTATGAAGGCTTCTGAATGTGGAGGCATAAATAGATGAGAGAGGTTAGAAACACACCGAAAACACTTTTCAGTCCCATTGACTAATGGGTCACTCCAAAGCACTACAGAACTTACCAGTGTTTCTCTGTAAATGATATTCAGGGGAGACATCCTCAGTCACAAAGATTTATTATGATTAAGTGGTGAGTACTGCTGGTACAAAACAAAGTCATATGCCATTTTGCATAAGATTTGATCATTCTGATTGTGTTCAACAGGCTAACTGGCAGATGATTGTGTTTATTATTTATTCTGTTTTTAGATTATTTATTCTGCATTATTATTAAAGGCATTTTTCCTCAAATTTAGTCTTTTCTCTTTTTCCTTCCCTCTTTTTACTTTCACTCACCACCCTCATTACATTCTCTCTCTCACACACTCCTTCTTTCCCTCTCCCTCTTCCCCTCTCACCCTGTGCCCCCCTCTGTCTGTATTCTGACAGGTGTGTAATTGGATGATTTATGACCATGAGGAGTCCTCCCCCTACCCCTACACACCAACATCCATATACATCCACACACACATAGATGCACACACACACACGCAGACATTAATTTGTATGCACATCTACACAGTTGAATATATACACACACAATCATAAGTACACGTATGTAAATGCAGATATACGCACATACACACACTCACACACACAAAAACACAGCTTAACGTATGCACACACACTCAAGCACACATGCAAACATTTACATCGCCAGACCGAAGTAGAAACCCCAATGTCCCTTCTCCATTTCTCATCCAATGCAAAAAGATATACCCATTTTAGGTGTCGCACATGTGTGCAAAAAGGTAAAGGCAAACAACTTGCTATTCTAGAATGCTACATTTAAGCCATCTCTATTTTTTAAATGTTCATATCTTTTATATATTGTGGTTTTATATTATTAATAATGCTAGAATTTGATTTAATATCTATCTCTCCAAAGGTCTTGTTTTTGGTGACCTTGAATACTAGATTATGGAAAATAAAATTTGTCAGTGTAATGTGAAGGTCACAGTCTAACAACTGATGTATCACTTTTAAAATTAGAATTAGCTAATACTAGAATTTAGAGACTACAATTCCACAGACTACAATAGTCTGTGAGGACGATACAATCAAGCCAAATACCATAAACATTTTACTTTTTGAATATAAAAATAACTCTAAAATAAAAAAAACTAAAAATAAAGTAAGTATGAAAGTACAGGAAAAGTTAAAGATGCAGGACCTGGGTCACTAATGGTCACAAAGATAGATACAGGATTCAAATGAACTCTGACCCCTCCTGCAGGCTGTCTATAATGGGTCAGTTGTCAGATCCAAAAAGAGCGAGTGGAGAAGACTCCTGGGTGACCTCATGGATAAATGCACTGGAATTGTGCTCAGACGTTCACTACTGGAGATGAATGATCACATACTTGTAAGGTTCTGTTTCTGCATACTTTTGTTAGTGTGTGTTTAGTTCTACAGCTGGAGATTAGCAAATAGCATGACCTGCTGCTTTTGGGATGGAAGATACACACCAAGAACACCTGAGTCTGGGTTTGTTTTAGTACTAGGATTTACGGGCTAATTTAACAGACTTTTATTATTTAATTTCACCCGAATCCATCAGGCCTTTTGTAGATATTGTTTCCTTATTTGCAAAATCTTGCATCACCCAGTTTAGTAAACAAATCACATTACTTTATATTTAAACAGAATGTAAGAAAACAATACGAAAGTTAATGATGAATTCTTGTTTTTACATTGTGGACAATATATTTTAATTAACAATTTGTTATATATTTTTAATTGTTTTTACATCCAAATACCTATGAATATAGGAGTTTAAATGTCAATCAGTAGTTTCTCTCATAACAATGAAAATATTAGTTGGCTTACATGTATTTTTAAGTATCATACTATAATGTATACCTAAAAAAAATCTTACTCTTGCTAGCATTTCCCTCACTGCCTTTCTCACACTCAGTCTCAAAAATGAAGCATGTATTTGTGTGTACAGTATATGTTGTGCAATGCTGTGACAAATTTCTATCACTGCACTATGCTACATGTAGCATATATTATGTTGTAATGTAACATTTTTTAAGAACTGAATTCAGAATTACACAGACATTCATCTGTACAGGGCTTGTCATAAAATAGGAATTTGTGGCAGATTTTACCATGTTGAATCTCATTAAAAAAAACAATGCACACAAACTTGCATAAGAAAGTGGTTTCATTTCATAATTATAATTGTTAGCATCATTATCATAATTATTAACACCACCAACATCACTATCATCAGTACCAGCAGAAGACCCATGTTAATTAGAATCAGTAAATGAGTCTTAAAATAGGAACAGGAAGGGAGAGAATAACCCTATTCAGGAGTGTTTGAACTCCCCACCCCCTTAGTCTTTTACTCTTTCATTCTCTTTCTTGCTCTCTCTCTCTCGCTCACACACACACACACACACATACACACACACACACACACACACACACACAAAATTTGCAAAGCTACATGAATAGCCAGTCTGTCGGTCATGGGGTTAAATGCTTCCAATATTGTGTGTGTATTTTACACAGCATATAGAAGAGTAGTAAGGATGGGCAACAAAATTCACACAGGATGGAGGATCCTGATTGCCGCAAAATTTCTCAGAGGTAAGCATTCATGGTACAATGCAACCAACTTTCGAAAATAAGGCACCATCTTGTTATATGGTACCTCAGATTAATATAACTAACTGAAACACATAAGTACAAAAATAAATTCTCCACAACCAAAGAACACTTTAGGTTTTAAAATATTTACTTAAATAAAGTAAGCTTGGTGTGAGTGATGGCAACAGCTAAAAAAACAGAGAAACATGTAACTGTATGTGGGAAGGCTTTTGATAAAAAAACAGAACAGAAAAAGGATGCGTCGAAGGGCTCTACTTTTCAACCCACAATGTTGTGTTATTATTAAAGTCTAAAACGGTTTTCATTGAGTTTTCAAGCTACATTGAGTAAGCGCAATGTTTTAATCAAAATGGGAAGGTAAACAGTAATGAGTAGTGCCTTCTGTGTTTGTCAGCTACAATGCTGGTTAGCTTACACCTCCACGGACACGTCCTTATGGTGAGACCATAGAGAAAGCTAGGTGTCGGGGAAGCACTAAAAAGCTGTGGAGGCACTGGTTCAAGCCTCAAGGCCATAGGAAGACGTGTGTGTGTGTGTGTGTGTGTGTGTGTGTGTGTGTGTGTGTGTGTGTGTGTGTGTGTGTGTGTGTGTGTGTGTGTGTGTGTGTGTGTGTGTGTGTGTGCACTCAAGTGAATTTCAAGTCTAGATTTATAAAATGGGGTTGCAGCAGCGAAGACACAGTAAGTAAGGGGTGTGGATAGACAGCAGTGTGATGACACTGATGACTCAGTGCTGGGTGAAGGAGAGATCTCAATAGTGGTGGAAAAGGCTAGCAGGACACCTGAGTGGAATGGCGGTCCAGGGGCTAAAAAACGTATAGGGGCCTCTCTCCATCAGAGGGCACAGTATGTCATTGTATGAGGAAAAATGCAATGAGCATTTCTTGCCTAAGAGCATGGGCAACAGGCATGTCTGTGTTGTTGATGCAGGCAGCAGAATGTATGTTAAATAAGTACATTGGATGAAGTTGTTGCTGCTGCTGCTACTGCCAAGAAAAGCAGTTCTATCACTGTGCAGGGAGGGTACAGACTGCCAACGCATATCCATTAATGGCCCTTTCATCTTTATTCCTCTCCGGTCTGATTGGTTAATGGGCATGAATGTCCAGGCTTTGTCCAATGAGAGGCTCTGCTGGGTGGGGATGGGGGTGGGGAGGCGGGTGCAGCAGCATGGCCGGATGGGGACCAGGGTAAGGGTGCAATGAGGGGGAGGCATGGGAGTAGCCCGGCTGAGAGAGCAGAGCTCCGGGGTAGTCGGCAGGCAGAGATGGCATTCCCTGAAGACCTGCAGGTGGGGAAATAGCAAAAAGAAAAACAGATGGATTTAAATGTTTAAGTCTGATAAAGAGCATATATCACTTCTTATGGGAATCTAAATAAAAGAACATATTCGCTAAGGGAGCTAAAGTGTGTGGAAATCCTTTTTTTCTTTTGGAAAGAAAGACAGACTTACGAAGAGACAGAAACAGAAAGGGATCGAACAAAGAAGAGATGTCTAAGGCCACTGTTCATTTTCCAGGCATTGACTTAACTTTAGATTTTGATATGTAACTAGCAGCGCAGCTCCTGGAGCCCTATTGTTCTTGTTCTTGTTCTTTTTCTTTTCTAAAAGTGATTGTGGAGCCTAAACCGTAAGGCCCACAAACCTGAAACTTAACAGTATGATCCCAAATTGCATCCCAAGTTGGCACCCCATGTTGAAAATATGAATACAAGTATTTTGATTCGTTTGTGCATCGTTTGTGCAGGCAAAATCAACATTTGTGCACAAACCATCTTTATGATATTTAACTTTTAACAGGTTGGTGACCTTAGGTCACTTAGCACCCCATCAACATCCAAATGACTAGAAAATGGTCGGAATCGTTTGTGCTTCGTTTGTGCAGGCAAAATTAACATTTGTGCACAAACCATCTTTATGATATTTAATATGTAATTATTTGACCTCAGGTCACCCAGCACCCCATCAACATCCAAATGACTCGAAAATGGTCGGAATCGTTTGTGCTTCGTTTGTGCACGTTTGTGCAGGCAAAATTAACATTTGTGCACAAACCGTCTTTATGATATTTAACTTTTAACAGGTTGGTGACCTGAGATCACTCAGCACCCCCTCAACATCCAAATGACTCGAAAATGGTCGGAATCGTTTGTGCTTTGTTTGGGCATGTTAATATCATATGTCATCAAAGGTTGATGACACTGCCCATTAGAACCAAGGACCCCCTTGAAATGAGATAGTGCATCTCAAAGGGCTTATCCTAATAAATTCTAAGTAAGTCAGTTTAAGTAACAGTGCAAACTTTAAGATGTCTAGTCTTTGAAGAAATGCCTTAATTTTATTATGGTAAATGTATATCATTCATTGACCTTTTGAGTAGGCAAAAAAGTGCCAGTCTCTATAGCACAATGGGTTAGCACTATGTAGAGGTGAGACAACGGTCATGGGTTCAGGTCCATGACATGAACATCAAGCAAGTTCTATACAACAGACTGTATCTGTGGTGATCCTAACCCTCTTTTGCTGTGTCAAAACCAAAGCTACGTTTGACTCACACTTTAAAGCATTCCATTTGTAAGTAATTCAGAGCACACAAATATACACATGCATAGAGAGAATAAAACATCTTTAAAACAACTGCCTAATTGTAACACAATGTACATACTCACTGACTTACAGGCATATCAGTGTTATATTAATGCTCATCAACAGCCAAGTTTTTAGTATTTCAATCCTGGTTAAAAAAAAAATCTGAGTTCCTCAGATTCACCTTCCCTTAATTTTAATCACTTGCACCTGTCAATTTCATTTGAAATCAGCGATCTGTATCTGCTTGTTTCTCAACAATTCAAATAACACCAAAAACCCATGTGTTGTGTGATGCCCTGTATCATAGTAGGAACCTGCCTAGCATGCAAAGGCTCACAGGTTCGCATCCCAGGTCAAGCATCATTTAAAAAACCATGTTCCTTTGTCTGATTGTGGACCTCCTTGATTCCTGCTAGTTGCTATAGTTTTAATTGGAATTTATAAACAGATTTACAAACAGATGCATTGCACCAGGTTTTGTTAAAAAGCTATTTTCCACCAGGTAGTAGATAATCAGTAAGTTATTGACAGTACCAATGAGCAAGTGTACAGTATATCAGAAGTAATTAATACATGATCTAGTGTCCCCATACTACACACCAACTAATCAACTGAAAAAAATCTAAAGTATTTTAGGTAAGTAATTAAGTAAAAATAAAGTAATTAAGTAAAAATAATTTCTACATCCAATACCCATTACCATCACTCACTTCACAACTCTCACAGAAAGGGCACAATGACCACAGACAGACAGACATACCGACTGACAGACACACACACACTGCGGTGGAGTAGTGAGTAGACATACAAGCAGTGGATGCGTATTGACACAAAGTAGAGTGTCTTTGGTGAAAAAGCTGCATCTGACCTGCAGTTCGAAGACTCAGATGCGTGTCGGGGTAACCTCCTAGTGCTGCCCCCTCTGGGCTATATGGGGTACCTTGACCTGTGTGCCATGGAGACCAAGAAAAAAATAAAATATATCTCACTCTATACAAGTGCCAGGGAGTCATTGCCATGTCTAATGAGTACTATCCATGTGTCTATGCAAATAACATAACAGTATTACCTGAGCGATTAGACTGATCAATCATGGGCTGGACAATTCTGCGTCTGGCATTGATAAACCTGATTATGATAGAAATCAAAGACAGAGAAGGGTGTGGGGGAAAATAAACTCAGACTAAGAGCGATACAAACAAAAGAGTGTATTCATTACGTAAAAAATAGACAAAACAAAAAAAATAGAGCAATGTGATCTATGTGATTGATCTGTATTTATTAGGTCTCAAATGATGATCACTACTGTTAAAGAGAACTCTCTAATAGAGAACAAGTCTGTTATTGATTATTGACTGACCAGTTGTTGACCTGGAGGATGGTTAGACCAGTGTCTTGTGATAGCTGTTTTTTCTGTTCCTCGGATGGATATGGATGCTGTGATGGTACAGTAAGCATAAATGTGAGACATTTAAAAGACAGACATCTTTACATTTATGATTATCTCAAAAATTAAATATAATTTAAAATAATAAATTGTCATAACAAATAAAAATAACAAATAATCAGAAACATAGTAGTCAGAAATAAGTAGATAAAGTACTAAGTGCTCTTATTAAGTGCTCTTGATTAAAATTTGTGGTGCGGTCAATGAAATTCATTCTATTGTATACTGTTCTTATATTGTTTTACCTTGTGTTGTTTTTTATTGATTTATCTGCATGCTATTTTATTATTTCCTTTGATCTTGTATTTTGTTTGGTATTCTTGAATATTTCTTCTTCTTGCTCTTCTTCTACTTCTTATCATTATTATTATTAGTCGTAGTAGTGTTATTAAATGTGCATTTTGAAGCCACTCACTTGTTTCGACACCGACTGTACTGGAAGTGCGTGTCCCCAAACAAATGCAGACGACTATATTTTAACTGTTCTGTAATGTGTCTCAGGAGGACACGAATAGGATACAGGCGGCCGCGACCTTAGACGGAGGACCTGGCCTCTGGCGCATATCATGTATTTTTAATTCACTGCGATACAGCAGTTATCTGAGCCTCTTCATTAAGCGCTAATTACCGTTAGCTCATTACCCCACCCACAGGATATAGGTTCAGCCTGCTTCATGCTTCAAATGATCCTGCCACCACCATTGCCCTACTAATATTTGCTCCTCACAGGCTAGTTAACTCCTCCAACATTAACTGGTTAATAACCTTGTCACTGTAACTGTTTTTGAATGGTGACCTGCTCTGTAAAATTGAGTTCTGAATTGGTAGATTGTAGGTTTAAAATACAGTCTGATTTTGGTAAAATAAATAAATAAATAAATAAATAAAAATGTATATACAGTTCATATTTCACTCAATTTTCAAGTTACAAATTGGCTGTTTGACATTTATTTACAACATTTAAATGTTACCAAAATCCCCAAAATAAATGTGATTTTCTTAGATTTTGAACTAAAAATTCAAAGATGGTGGGACGCTGTAATTCAAGTGGCTCTTCTCTTGACAACTGTTCAAAAGGTAATCTTTTTAAAGCACATTATCTTGTCTTTTCACTGATATCAAAATGTTAGTTTTGAACTGTGGCTAAGTATGACTCGTTTTAACAGATCTGTTCACAGCTATTTCCGTGGATCAGTGTCACTTTTTTCCCTTTACCTCCTCCCTGTAACTGCCACCCAGGTGGAAAATACTGCTTCTTAGAATCGTCTTGATTTGATGTTTCAAAAAAAAAAAAAAAAAAAAAATAAGATCTCCAATGAAGCTGATCTTTATCTTTTTCTACAAAGACGGTTTTACGTGAAACAGTTCAGAATTCAATAAGATCTGGCCTTTGTTGCATACCTTATAAACTTAACTAAGAAACAGGGTCCAGTGAAGCTTGATATTAGTCCAATCTAAGTTTAACTGAATATCTTTAAATAATCTTGTACTGTTCTTTTTCTCCTAATGGGGTTTTTAAAAAACTGATCAGAAGTCAGAAGTCTAATAAAAAAAGATGAAATTGTTGTAAGTAGTAATAGTTTCCCTTGAATGTGCATGCACATATACAGATAACATTTACATTCTAAAAGAGAAAGTGTAGCAACAGATGGAGAAGTTCTCTATTGATCCATTGATCAGTATCCCAACCCTTTTACTCCTCCCCATCTTAGTGATTGTCTCGGCAGTAGTTCTTACTGATAGGTGTTGGAAGAGCCAGGCTCTCATGATGTTGGTGGCCACTTTGGGAAAGATGCCTCTCTTCTTGTTGCTGTTCCTCCGATCTCTGTCTGTCTCATCCTCCTCTCCCGTGCTGGGTGATGCCACACCGCCATCCAAACCATCTCCTGAAGGAAAAAGCAGAGGTGTGTGAGAACAGAGGGAACATGGTGTGTGTAGGAGAAAGAGGGGGATTTACAGAGTAACTGCTCCCTAAAATATGTTTTAAGTTATTAACTAACTGATATGGATTACTGGATCAGCAAAAATGCCTTTTCTAGCTAAAAAAAAACGTCATTTTGTTGCATTTAAGAGCTGAAAAGTAACTCTTTGTGCCCTCTACAGCTTCAAATGAGCCATGACATATGATGACAATTTATGACAACACTATGTACTGAGAGTGCACAGAAATGTCAGAGGGCATATCTAGATCTAATCTAGATCAAGATCACAGGTGGGCAGACTTACTTCCCCAACACACCAATTAAAGTGCATTACCCTAAATGGCAATGCCCGTTCCAGCTTCTCCCTTTGAGGTCTTTAGCCTCCCCACCCGTTTTAGAAACTTTTTTAAATGTCATGTGGTGGGTATGGTTAAGAGGTGCAGTTACGTATTACAAGAAAGTGAAGAAAAACAAAGAGATTCATGGGTACCTGCATCGCTGCAGTTCTCAGTGCTGTGAGGGCCTAAGCCACAGGATAGGCTGGGTGGCCCAGAGGGGGTGGACATACAGTCATCAGGGTCTCTCAGCCATGATGGATTCTACACAAGGATACAGATGAAGAAAATGACAGAAGAGGACAGTGAGGACAACAAGAGACAAGACAACTTGGTATGAGAGAAACTCTTCTTGATAATGACTATCTGTGATTGCTACAAGGCAAGGAACAGTGACCTCGCATCACAGTCTAATCCAGCACCACAAATTTCTTCCAGCCATTCAGCTAAATCAGCAAGCATTCTAATTAGCACAGGCCTTTAGCCAAGTTGAGGAGTTAACAAACAAACAAATAATTTGGAATATGTGGTCCTAAGAATGTAGTTTCTGAATCTGGGATGCCTATCTCTTCCAGGAAATGCAAAAAAGCTATAAATTATCCATAACTACACACCTGTTCTGACAGGCTTGTGCATGAGGCTGTAAAATCCTCCATGTCAGACTTAGACCCCCCCTCCCTGTCCTCTAGCACCAAATCAGTTGGCATCTTCCCCTTAAGACAAGTGATGTAACGATGGCAGAAGTTATCGCACAGTTCATGCACCTAGAGAAGCACAGAGAAGACAGGGATAAAGAAAAATGTGTGTGAAACACATCAGCACACAGCAGCACTATAACCAAACCAGAATACTACTATCTTTTTTTCAGTCAGTTTAACACTTGTTTCAATTTGTTTTTTAACCACTTGACACAAGTACCATGTCAATAGAGAAAGTGATGTAGACTATATACTTTGGCACTGCTTTGGCATTAAATATTTTAATGAATTCAGAGAAATTTTAGGAAGAATTATATTCAAAGCTAGGCTAGGCAGTACAACTTGATAGATGATAAATTAAAATGATAAATCCAACTACATGGCTATTTATATGCTTGGGAGTATAGTCTGCTATGTAGTATAGTATACCTTCTCCAACTCCAGCAAATGAAAACGCAGCACCTGGATGGCCTGGATCATCTGAGACAAACACAAAGCATATGCAACACGACTGGTCATTTATCAGCAGAGTGAAGGCTTTGGGTTTAATAGAGGATCTTAAACAGCTTGTGAAATTAATAATTGAGATCACACATTCATTACAGAGAGATCATTAAGGGAGTGTTCAGTTAATTAATTGCTGTGTGGCACTGTGCCATAGAGTTGTCTGTATGCTAATGTGTGTGTGTGTGTGTGTGTGTGTGTGTGTGTGTGTGTGTGTGTGTGTGTGTACATGTGTGTACATGTGTGTCTATGTGTGTCCATGTGTGTCCATGTGTGTCTACATGTGTCTACGTTTCTACGCAGGCACACTTTTGTGTCTACAGCTGTCTGTGTGGGTGAGCATGCATATAGGTGTATAATATATGTATGAGTGTGTGTGTGCATGCAAATGTTTTTATCTGTGTGTGTGGGTGTGCATGTATGAGAGAGAGAGAGAGACAGAGAGAGAAAGAGCTGTTGTGCTCATAACTTACCAGACTATCCAGTTCAGGATTTGATGAAAAAATAGGCTTCTCTGAACGAATCTAAAAGTGCAGCAGATAATGACACTGACAGTTGTATATAGTCCAGTCCATTGTCACTTTGAGGATATGTTAACTGGAGCACTCAACCATACCTGCTTGGCAAATGCTGCAATGTCATCATTAAAGGAATCTGATGAGCAGACATCACTGTGATTGGTCAAGCCAGCGAGGTGGGGCGGGGCTGAGTGTGAGGAGGCATCTCGTGGTGAGCAGGTGGCTAGCTCACACTTTTCAAACACCAAGGCTAACAATGGGAACAGTGGGTGGCTATAGACACACACAAACACACACACACACACACACATATGCAAAGTGAGAATGCAGATTTCACTTCCAGTTGGGGATAATGCAAAATACGATATGAAACCACTTAACGATCCCATGTTTACACTGTCATAAAGTGTGCAGGACAGACACAGACAATCAGGTACAAAGTTGTAAAAGGGTGAATGACACTTCTTAATTCACTTTGCGCCCTCCTGGAGCAAAAACCGCACTAAGGCCCTTTGGAGGGACGGACCGTCTCCCCCTGTAGTTCAAATGAGCGACATAAGAAACTACAACTGACTTGCTTTACGGGAAGCATTACAATAGCCAATAGGTGGAGCAAGTAGAGCATGCTCAGCAGGTACATATGAAAGATACCTACAGCCAGCTTTTAAACTGTCAGGACGGAGCCTGCAAAGGAAAGGAAGGGTAGCCATTGTCGGAGGAGGCGAGGAACAGAAAATCATGATAGGTAAGGAGGTTGAACTAGAGTGAACGTCCGACCAGCTTGCACTCATTCAAAGCTCGAGCTGTAGGAGTCTACGAGGTGCGAGAGTATGGTCATGGCTTTGTTGCTACTGAACTTGTCAAACACTTATAGGCATGATTCCTAGTTTAAAACTGTAGTAGAAAGGAGATAACATAGAAGCTAACAGGGCAGTAGGCTACGGAGATTTTGCCCACTATTCTAATAGTTTAGCAGTCACTAAAACGCTGTCGCCTGTTTACACAACTTTTTCCCCCCAACAAAATGCTCACCATAACCAGTATCGGCCAGCTGTAAACTAAGTTTTAAAATGTGAATATTTTGACTGTACTATTATCAGTAAAATCAGTACTTCAATTCAACACATTTCATTAATATCTGTTAACATATCAGGATCATTCCATGATTACTTGTTGTAAATGTCTTACATCTTTAATTAGCATTAACATAGTTTACCATGTCTGTATATATTATTATTATAACACATGCACTACAAAAAAAATAAAACCAACTTAAAAAATAATAATCAAACATGCCACACAAGTCTTTTAAGTCATTTTAACAATGCCATGCACGTTCTGAATATGCAGTGCATTTTTAAGTTAAACCAAAGTATAAAGATCTATGCAGCTGCTTGGGAATGGGAAGTGAATGGGAGTGAATCTTACCCGTAGATCTGGTCGCGGTAGTGTTTGAGGGAGTCGGGGATGGTATGGCTGTAATGGGAGGGGGGCAGTGACCTCATGGCCTCTTCATACCCTGCCACTGGCATGCCCTCTGACCCTGGGTACTGTACCAACTCCTCATACTGAGAAAGAGGTATAGAGGGCTGTGTCAATAAACGGCATAGAAAACTATGTCAGAAGGGGTCACAGAAAGGCACATGGCGTACTGTGTCAACAAGGGGCAAAGAGAGCTGTATTAGAAATAAGCATATAAAACAATGTCACAAAGTGACACAGAGGACTATGTCACCAAAGGCCAGCGCACATTCACCAAACACAATGTGGTTCAGCTCAATGGTGCCGTCTGAGTACTGAAAACCTTTTGGACATCATTGGGAAGCACTTTGCACTCTTTTTTCTTTTTGATGGATTAAATTACTTTGAAGGTGTGTGTGTGCGTGTGTGTGTGTGTGTGTGTGGGGGGGTATATGTGTAAACACTGTTAACTGCTAATTCATTCTCCTCCTTGATAAACAACTGCCTTTGATGTGCAATTTTCTCGTGCTAAAATTGACATTCACCCTGGGACATATTCATACAAAACAAACTCCCTCTCACTACTGATCTCATGCATAAACATTAAAAACATATAGACACACAGAGAGAGGAACAGACAGAGAGAGGGACACACACACACACACACACACACACACACACATCCAGTGACAATGGTAAAACAAACAATGCCCAATGTTCTGACACTTTAAATATTACGACAGGTCTATATGTCGACAGGCAAAACATATCAGGCCTACAATTATGTGAACACAACATCCACCTTTTTACAGGTTTTATCAAGCCACTTTTTCTTGTATAAACCAGCGCTACTGGATCCAGCCTATCAAATATCACAGTGATTAAGTATGCTGTGTTAGGTTGCAGTTAAAAAAAATCGTACTGTTTGAACCCCTTCAAAGTGCCGCTGTTAGAGAAGTGATAGGTTACTTCATTTCAGATGGCTACTAACTAGGCCTACTGCGATTTTCACAGAATGTTTGTTCATAAACTCAGTGACGGTAGGCCTAAATGAAATTGGTCAGTTCGTTTATTTGAAGTTTTTGATTGCCACTGTCTAAAACAATAAATTAATTACAAAACTCTATTAAATTGTAATATGCATGCATTGTCAATTATTAGTATGGATACATGCTAGACTTCTCTGGCATTATTACAATATATGTTATTCATGTTGTGTAATAAGCCTATGTGAAAACAATTTTCAGGTAAGCGTCTACAATAGCTGTGAGGCTCAAAACTGCAGATAATGTGCTCTAGCCTAAACCTGACAAAAGACTAGCCTATGTAGGACCACTACATGGAGTAGCCTATACTGCGACACTTGCTGAACTCTCTTGTAGGCAATTCCCGCTTTATTTGTTGTTTTGAGGTGAAACCTACACATGTAGCCTAATTTGTAAAAAAAATAAAAATAAAACTCTCCTCAAACAAAAGAGCCTGGCGCATAAACAAGAATTTTGGAAGAGATTAGCCTAAGCTATTGGATGCATTATTAGGCTATGATATAATAGAAGTTGCGTGTTGTTGTTTTTTTTTTTTTCACAATTTTCATATGAATTCGGTAAATAAAATGACAGAAAACAATATTACAGTTTAATATCTTTGACAGTGATATGGTTATTAAATAAATAAATAAATGACCCCCCCCCCTCCTCCCTCGTGTGTGTGTGTGTGTGTGTGTGTGTGGGCGAAAGAGTGCATCTGACAGGAAGATGTCTTAAAGAATGTCTTTGGGGCCCACTTTTTTGCCTATGCCTGGTCAGACTAACCTATTTTTGATGATAAAAGTCTGGATCCTTACAATTCAAGATTTTGTCCATTAGCAGTTGCCTTTGGTTCCATTTAGTGACAAAAGTCTCTACTCCAGGACACTAACACAGTTTTAAGATTGTAGCCGGTAAGACGTGTTAATGCTAGCATTTACATATTTAGGTCTAATCTACTGAAAGATTTCTTAAAATTATTTCAGTGCATTTATTCTTCTCTGGTTCTGTCATACAATGTATTGTTTGTCTGCCTTTGGATGATGGAAATTCACAGTATAATATGATACATGACCCCTAATTCTATTTATAGCCTATTCCAGAGTGCACAGAAAATACATTCATTTAAACAACGAAATTCGGGGTGAAAGAGGTCAAATGTACAGAACATACAGGTCTTCACAAGAAGCCGACCTACCCTCTTATCCATGCGACACGGAAGTCAGTCCCACACCGAGGAAGACGACACACCAATCTGCCAGTTCGGCTCTTCGGCGCAGGCGTTCTGTCACTTAGCCACAATAATAAAATGACACAGAGGCTTTTACAGCTGTCGAAATAAAAAATCATGAATGAATTGGGAGCTTCGTAAACAGGTTCAGATTGCTGAGAACGCTAGACTAGTCAGTCATTACAATACTAACCTAAGATACTGTCAAGCCATGAATGTCAGTTTGAGTAGGCACTGTCTCAAGTAAAAAGCAGTAGCCTAACTTCCAGATCGCGCTTTATTGCACACATTAAATAAGAACTTACTATGATTTTATACTGTCTAATTTTAGACTGCAGGACATATGCTACTGGTGTAGCCTACATCATTAATTAAATACGAAATGCAAAGAATAAACAACTAGAGAGTATTTTGTAATACGGTATATCGTATGTTTTGAAAATCCAAACAAAATCCCACCGAAAACGATGTCCGGGTTGTCCAGGCTCCGTCTCTGGCCGAGCGACGAATAGTCTATCCTGCAAGGGCTGCGGCCGCGATAGCGCAGTGATCCACTGATTTTGTGCCGGAGGTCGGCGTGCTTGCGAGGTGGTAGTGGATGAGAGAGACGTTCTTTTTTTAGTCGTTGCCTATGTCCGTACGCTGATGCTACGAGCTGGAATATGTCAGCAAGAGATGAGCGATGGGGACCTACGCGCGAGAGAGAAGGCAGGGGGAACAGAAACGAGATGGAGGCAAAGATTGAGATCAGGAGTTGTTTGGGGGGTCAAAACACGACGGGGTCTCTCACCCCCACCTTCTCATCGCACACGCTCACGCATTACAAACGTGGAACACTTCGTTTTATCTCAATGGCATGCTCTATCTCGCACTCGCACACGCACACACACACACACTCAGGAACGTATCCTTACCTTTTACATCTAGCGAGAAACCAGATGCTCACCATTTTTTACATGCAAGCATCCCGACCTATTCCACAGAAATGTGTCGCGGTATTCCTAAGGTCAGCATTATTTTAAGGACAATGCATGTTTGTCACCATAACTAGGCTACATCTGGTGTTCTCGATGTTTGCATCCCACACTAGCACACCCACCGTGTCCTCTGTTATGGCTCCTGTGCGCCACCCTAGCTTACCCCTCTGATGATATGAAGCAAAATGGCTTAGGGTGGACCAAAGCCAGCCCTGCTCAATTATTTCATTAGTTTTGCACACTTTACTAAATGACTAACCATACTGCAGCACATTTGTCCATAGGTCAGGTTGATAGACCCAGGCTGTCTTCTTTTCTCTACTCGCTAGACTTGGGCGCGAAATTATAAATTACTCGATTAACGACAACCTAAATATTTTTTGTTCTGTGGCAGCCATAACTTTTTGACATTTCCATGAGTGACATTCGTTGTTAGCCTGCTGTCACTTTTGATGATGTGTCAACATCAATTTAGTAGTAAGCTAGAAATGTGCTTCTTACTAGTAGCCTACGTTTTCGTAAATTGCAAGGAGAGGAAATGAAAACTCAGAGCTCTGGAAAGCCCAAATTTAGTTATTGTGTTGTAAATTACTCTTGAATGGCATAATAAGTATTCAAAACGTTTCTCTTGGCCCCCACCTACCGGCAAATTCTCCAAGCGACCAACACTTCAATCGCTGCGCACTGGCAGGCACGCTGCGCAGGGAGGCAGGTTCACGGGGCGGCGGGCAGTATGACAGAGGCGCAACCACAGAGCACCGTAACATCAACCAACCTGCAGTCTTTAAACACGACAGGGGGGGCATTCCTAATAGTAATGATCACAGTCAGAAAGAGTTTTTAAAGCCAACCAACTGCGCCGACCGTAGATGTCAATGAGAGTTGCTCTCTCAATTCACGTTGAAATTGAGTATTTCCACATCCCACGGCCATTAAGGAAGGACACATGGGCAAGACCTACTCTGAACCATTGCAGGCCTATGCAGAAATACTAAAACAAATTTCAAATGGGTTGTATAACAGTTGGATGCGTTTTTTTTTCCTTTAGGTCAGTTGAGATGCATCAGCTTGTGTATATGTAACTTCATGGGGCCGTTTAACATCAGTATAGAGTATTACTCACTTTGTGTGGTTGTTGAATATAGCAGGTCTGATCTGTCACTATATCATCACTGTTCATATCCAACCTACATGCAAAAGTGTCCAAGCTCCTTTGTCAGGATGCACTTAAGGCACCACCCAAAACACAGCCCAGGACTGTACTATGTTCTAGGGAAACATCAAGGCTACATGGTCATTGTGTTCATGCTGTAGGAATTACTGGAAAAGAGGTAATGCAATTAACACTAACAAGCAAAATCAGCAAAATGTAACTTGTTCTAATGTAAATACCCAACTCTTCTATGGCAAGGTATCAGTGTAAGAGCATGGATTATTTATCATTGGATATTTTAACATATTGGGAGGCTGCAACTCATTTAACCCTTATCACTGTATAGGGTCACTAGATACCCATTTTTGTGGTTTGTCCCTAGTCAAACACATGAAAACCCACTTTGTCCTGATTTCTATTGTTAAAACATGATTTGTTCACTGCAGAGCTGGGAATGTCATATATAGGACTACTGCAAACAAAATTTCTTAACTATTGGTAAACTATGGCCCTCTTAAGTGTCCAAAGTATCTACCATTGCTCCACACATACAATTGAAGATGGAATCTTCATCCGTGACATCGGCTACCTGCAAAACAATTTTAGTATAAGAAATCCAAATTATAATTATATTGTATCACAAAATATTATATTAATGTAATTTAATTCATTTAGTATTGCCCAATAGAAATCATATCCTTTATGAATGGGACTGGCAAGTAACTGATGCTGCCATGTCTAATATCACTACATATGTAAGTAGAGGCGCTACCACAAATTTTGTACTCCCATGCCCCCACCAACTATCCTATCATAGTCCTTCCTGGGCCCCTCTGAAGCTCTGGGCTCCCCGAATCATCCTGACCTATGTGCTTTCTGTATCATATATGTCTTAAAGCACTTTTGGTTGTAATCTGTGCATTAAAGCAACACTATATAGTTTTTTATTCTTCAAACTATATTTTCGGCATCCTACTGATGGTACAACAACTCAAAATGGGTTCATTTACACCTTCATCATCACTTGAGAGTGCCTGTATCATCTACACTAACACTATGCAACTTCGGAGCTCGGGTAGGAACCATGTCACCATAAAATTTGACTGCCTTATGGCATACGTCACATCCCTACTCCTTCAGAGGACGAGGTAGGTGAACAGAGTTAGAACCATAGACAGTAAAAGAAACGAGAATGAGCAGTTGTCATGGCAAAAGCATCAAAAAACGAAGCGGCTAAGTGTGTACTCAGAAGATGCAAAAAAAAGAAAATGGGGGAGTAATAACTAGAGCGTGGACTAGCGTGAATATTGGCCCTGCTTTCACTCGTTGAAGTACGGTAAAAGAGGAGGAGGGATACCCCCCAACAGTCAAACGTAAATTCTTTGCCTTTTAATAAATAATTATTGTAGATCACAATTGTATCAGGGTTTTTTGTTTCTGATATTTAAAAACAGTGTTCGTGTAAAATGCTGTAAGGACAGCCTACTTGCCAAATTCTTAAAATAACCATAAAAGAACAATGGGCCAACATTATTTAAAGTTTTTGTAATGTTCCCTGGTAGCTTTGTTTACCTAACCAAACATGGTTGAAGACATGGTTGAATGCAGACATGTAGTTAAACGTGAATCAGTCCTGTCTGTATGGAATTCCGCCAGCATCAACAAATGCATGAGATACAGATTTCACAACAGTTGCTACAGACAATACGGTTTCTTGACTGTAGGGGGACCCTGTCAGCAAACCCAATCAGAGGATTAATCGATTCATATTTATCGATCAGCAGTAAATGATTAGATGGAAAAATGCTCACCCATAATGAAAGATGTTAACAACTGCCAAATTAACTAGATTCTGATGACACCAGTTCATTTGAACATTTGTCAAAACTTTCTCAACAAAGCTCTGTGTCAACGGTTTTTGCAGGTTGGGGGAGGGATGTGAAATGTCAATCAATTCCCATCTGCAAAAAGAGAACTCATTAGTGTTTTAACCAAATCAATCTAATCCTACCAACCCATGAGGTTGTCTGTGCAGGCATACATCTCCACTCTCAGGAGAAAAACACTGATGTTAAAGCCAGACTCAAAACATCCATCCCCTCATGCTGCCCTCATTTTAAGTACCACCCACCCTTGATGTTAGCTCAGTCATAAAGTGTAAATAGCCACAGTGACCCCAAGTACCCTGTGGAACCTACAAAAGAAGTCCACCTTTCACCCCCAGAGTGGTCTTTTTGTTTTTTTCTTATGGGTGCACCTCTCCAATTTCTGTGTTGCTAGTACTCTTCGTTCGTAACTATCCATCATCATTTTGTATTTCTTTAACTGCATCTCTCTCTCTCAAATTCAAAGTTGCTTTGTTAGCATGACTGTTGAAATATATTGTTGCCAAAGCATAGGGAACAGTGAAACATAATATGTATTTATTATTCTCATTTCATTTCTAATCCATTTAATTTCTATCTATCTATCTATCTATCTATCTATCTATCTATCTATCTATCTATCTATCTATCTATCTATCTATCTAATAAACATACTGTTACGACCCCAACTTATTGGCAATGAAACATAAAAGGCACACAACAAAAAATGTATTTAACCAGCAAACATATCAAAAGTCTAGGGGTTTTAAGGCTGAATCTGATAGGGTTGAAGGTGGTACAATGCTGGTGAAAACAGAGTAAGGCTGGTAAATGGAAAATGGAAGTGTGTGGATGCTGGGGGTGAATGCAATGAGTTAAAATAAGTGAATATAGTGTGGAGTCTGTAAGTAAGAGTCTGAGTTTTTCCTTGTTTCCCCTGTGCTCCTGGTTCCTCCTGGTTCTCCTGCCCTCCCTTGGGGAGAGTGCTCCAGACACTCTTGGTTTGGATTGGGATTGGTTTGGGTGTTGCTACCCAACGGGTGGTCTGTCCCAAAATCCTTGTTCACATGCAGTTCGTGTAAGGTTAATGGTCAGAGACCTGGCCTTTTCCGCTACACTAGGTGGGTGGCGCTGTAGTCAACTTCTATCTTTCTATTATTACACTGGGCAACAAAACATTTTTTTTTTTTGAAAATTGTCTATATTTTTTTAACTGATTTAGGACAATTTTGCACCGCTAAATCTGAAAATGACATTGATTTCTCTTGATCAGGTCAGGTTTCTGTGCTAAGATAATTTTTAAATTCTTACTATTACTATATCTATTACATTATTTTCTTACTATTACTACATCTATTACATTTTTGCTACATTATCAGCTGATTTTTATTAATATTTCTTATTCGAGATAAGAAGCAACAAAGCAACAAATCCTTTTCTAACACTCAGTTTTAAAGCAAAAAAGGTTTTCTAACACATTTTTACTCGTCACAAAATTTCGTTACAAACTTCTCTTACTGTAAATTGAACAGTATACAATTAAAAAGTAATTACATGTAAATTGAATAATACGTCATTATTGTTCGAAATTCAGTGCATGAATTAACGTTTATGTGAACCTCTAGAATGCTATAACATATGCAATAACATATGCAATAACATATGAAGAAAAACGTAAAAAAAAACATGTGGCCATAGTTTAAAAAGTTGACCTGATTGAGAAAAACCAATGTGATATTTGGATTCAGCACATCAAAATTGTTATAAATCAGCTAAAACATCATCGACAATAAATTTGTTGTTGACCAGTGTTATCTTTTAATGCAAGGAACGTCTGTTCCATGCATAACTCTCAAACCACTCATCCGCTTGATCTCAAATTTGGAGGGCGTCATCATAATGTTACCGGTGTGTGCAGTGCCAAGTTTCGTGTTGTTCGGGCAAAAAGTGCCAAAGATATCGGTCAAACCGTGCCAACCCAGCCATGACGAACCAGGCTGATAAGATTTACAACGCTAGCTGCTACAATGTTGGACATACCACGACTAACGACATAACTACAATAATGGACATAACACGACTAAACATTTGCCCACAACAAAGCTGCTACGTAGGTAAGATATGCAACAGCAAACTACAGCACTGCACACATATGCCTACAGTGCATACAGACGACACGTAGAGGAGACTGAACTTTTCACCTCTCATTCCGGTTATCCCACATCACAAAACAGTGGCTAAAGAAAATCTTACAAGTTAGTCAAAGTCAAAAGTCAAAGTCAAATTTATTTGTATAGCGCATTTCATACATAAATGCACTTCAATGCGCTTTACACAAATTTTAAAATAAAATACAATTAAAGATTTAAAAAGTAAAATACAATTTAAAATAAAGCAAAACCATTAAAATAATAATAATAAGAAGAAGAAGAATGAAAATAAAATAAAAAATAAAACATAAAAATAAAAATTAGGAAAAGGCATCAGAAAAAAGTTTCGTTTTGAGTCTGCTTTTAAAACTCTCTACAGTAGGGGCATTCTTTACATCTTCTGGAAGCTGGTTCCAGAGCTTTGCTGTATGATAGCTAAAGGCTGCCTCACCACACTTTGTTTTTACAGTAGGTATGGTCAATAGATTTCTTTCCATGGATCTCAGAGACCTAGATGGGGTATATGACTGAAACATATCAAGTATGTAACTGGGACCCTTCCCATTAAGTGACTTGAACAGTAGTAGTAAGGCCTTAAAGTCAATCCTGTATCTCACTGGGAGCCAGTGCAGAGACCTTAAAATTGGGGTGATGTGATCAATTTTTTTTCTTCTTGTAAGAACTCTTGCAGCTGCATTTTGTATTAATTGGAGCTGTTTGATGTTCTTTTTGGGAAGGCCAGTGAAGAGGCTATTGCAGTAATCGACTCTACTTGAGATGAAGGCATGTACCAGCTTTTCAAGATCTTAGACCCCTAAGCTTGGAGATGTTTTTGAGATGGTAGAATGCGGACTTTGTGATGGCTTTCATATGACTGTTAAATGTGAGATCACTATCAATAAGGACACCAAGATTTTTGACTGTGTCCTTTGCTTTGAGTCCTTTAGTTTTAAGTATTGTGGCAATCTTATGCCTTTGCTGATTATTCCCAAATATAATTGAGCTGTTGAGCTGTAGAAAGTTTTCAGACATCCAGCTATTAATTTGGTCAATGCAGTTGTAGAGGGATTTAAGACGGTCAAAATCGTTAGGTGGCCCTAAAATGGAACCTTGGGGGACCCCACAGTTCAGAGGCATAGCTGATGAGGTGTAATATCCAATGGAAACATAAAAACTTCTTTGTTTTAGGTATGATTCAAACCATTTGATAGCTATACCAGTAAGACCAACCCAATGCTCAAGCCTATGCAGTAAGATGTCATGGTCAACAGTGTCAAATGCCGCACTAAGGTCAAGCAGCACCAAAACTGAGGATTTGCCAACATCAGAGTTCAGTCGTATGTCATTCATTACTTTGGTAAGAGCTGTTTCTGTGCTGTGATTAAAAAAGGCTGTAGGCAGAACGTCTAGGTCAGATGTAGAAGAGCTGAGACTTAGTACAGTTTTCTTCAGAATTTCGACATCAATTAGACTAAATATATAGTCTATAGTCTACAGATCTATAGTCAGTGCAAATGTATTTACATAGCCTCCTCCTTTCACCTGATACTATTACCCACTTAAACAATAAGGTGGTATAAACAAAAACTTAATACTCTGGCACATCTTCTATGGGCTCTGGACTATTCCTACTAAATAAAGACAATAAACAACTTTCTGGCGGCATACAAAGATGGTGTTCCAGGAGTTTGATGCATTCGCGTGCATGTTGTGCATTCTGCTGTGTTAGGAAGTCCGTATGAAGGAACAAACTGCGTTTTTTATTTCGTTGATACATACGCAGTATGCGAAACCAATCCGATCCCGTGCACATGGCAGCACCAAGTGGTTTAACACCGGCTTAAGCCTGGCGTTCCAAGTGGTTTCGTGAAACCAATCTCAAGCCGATCTTTATCCCGTACACATGAAGCTGGTACGATCCCAAACCAGTTCCAATCGGTTTCAACTCGTCCATCACTGCGTTCACATGGTGGGATTGGTTTGGATTGGGATTGGTTTGGGTGTTGCTACCCAACGGGTGGTCTGTCCCAACATCCTTGTTCACATGCAGTTCGTCTAAGCGGATAATGGTCAGAGACCTGGCCCTTTCCGCTACGCTAGGTGGGTGGCGCTGTAGTCAACTTCTATCTTTCTATTATTATCTTTTAATGCAAGGAACGTCGGTTCCACGCATAACTCTTGAACCACTCATCCGCTTGATCTCAAATTTGGAGGGCGTCATCATAATGTTACCAGTGTGTGCAGTGCCAGGTTTCGTGTTGTTCGGGCAACATTTTATGCGCACATGCGCAGTACGCGAAACCAATCCGATCCCGTACACATGGCAGCACCAAGTGGTTTAACACCGGCTTAAGCTTGGCATTCCAAATGGTTTTGTGAAACCAATCTCAAGCTGATCTTTATCCCGTACACATGAAGCCGGTACGATCCCAAACCAGTTCCAATCGGTTTCAACTCGTCCATGTGAACGCAGTGCATGTGAATGCAGTGATTTATAACCCATCCTCAGATGTGAGTAATTGGAACAATTAACCAGTCAGCTCCCGGAATGCCCTGCCAGTCGATGTCCAGCTGCCACAAAGACTGCAAGAATCTTTCTTACTGTCTTTGTCCAACAAAGCTAAAACATCAGTGATTGTATTATATCGTCCTCTAAAAACAAGTGTTATTTTTATGTACCTTGGAATAACTAGAATAAGTAACATTCATTTGATGATGTGTTTCTATGCTTTAATGAGTCTTTATGTCAGTCTCTTATTATGTTTTCTTATTTCTAATACTCTGAATCACCTGACCCAACAAAAAAAAGAAACACAGCTGCTCTCTGCGGTTCTCTTCATCTTTTCTAGCCAACCCTCCCACCCTCCAACAGCAAGAACAACACACACACACACACACACCACTCTCCACTGGTCTCCTTACAGATGGAGATTAACTCGGGGCCTGAGCTCCATCCGTTTCCCTGACTGTTTGTTATTAAGTAGATGGATGGAGGCTTGCAGTGCCAGCCCAACACAGCCGCAATTACAGCAGTGGCCATGATAGATAGAGGGAGAGAGAAGGAGGAGATGGCGAGAGGGAGATACAGACAGGGGCATCTATCACAGCCCTTAATCTACCTGTCACTCTGTGCAGAAAAGAAAAAAAAGAGGGAAGAAGGGACGGAGGAGGAGAGCTATAGTAAGAGAAAAAAAGACTAGCTCTATTTTGCTCTGTTGGTCCTACAGATGCTCCAATCCTTTAACCCCCCCCATTTCCCCTAGCACAGACTGTGCATAGCAGATGAACACCACGACAGACTTTCACTGCAAAGGCAATTAGATCGCTTGTGTTAACGACTTCTCATTGTGTCATGAGGGAGGTGAATGAAACAACATTAACACTTGACCAGTTTAGCACAGGCAAGTGTAATGTTAACGGCTTCCAGGACGTAGAAACACAGGGGCCAGTGTGTTATGTTCATGTGTGCTGTACTTTAGTGCTTCATGTGGGGTCTGCGCTCTATATGAGATGCGATACTCATGAAACCCAATCCTCTGACTTGGCAGCGTGCCATGGGAGTCCAAGGGCTGGTGTGTCCTTTCATTGATTGATGCTTGTTGTCAGCTTGGCAGCCAGCACTCTGTACTTGTGTGCTGCATGCTGTTAACCTGGGGATATTGTGTGGCACTTTATTGAGTTAATATTAGCTGCTGATGTGGAATGATGCTTCATACTTCTCAAGGTTGAATGTGGGTTAAAGGACACATGCACCCCAAGTTTTATGTGGAAACAAAAGACCATCATCTCTGTGTATGAAGTTTAACATGCTTATTACCACTGTAAGAATTTTGCTTACCATTTATATTCACCATTGACATCCTGGCACACTAAAAAGGGCTCATACACACAGCACAGCTCCAATTCTCTCCCTTAGTGATTCTCTCTTTTTTTCTCTCTTTCTCTCTTTCACACACATACACACACACACACACACACATATATATATATATATAATGTATGGGCATACACTGAACATAATATGATACTCTTTTTCTTTGATACCGTTCCAAAAGTCTTCCCTCCACTCCCCTCATTCCCTAATCTGTCTACAGAGTTGAAGGATGGGAAGCAGGAATTAATGTCCTTTTGCTGGCCATGGGAATAATGGATGGACAGATGTGAAGGACGAAGGGAGGGAGGGGTGGAGAGGTGGTAAGCAATGAGGGCAAAGGAGAGATGTGAAGGCAAAAAGAGTGATAAATCCAGTGGACCTGCTCTGCATCACGTAGGCCAGAGAACAACCATACTAAAAGTCTCACAATCACAGCAACACTGTAAGAAGTGCTGTTAAAAAACAACTTAAAAAACTACTTTTACAAAAACTAAAATGTTTTGCATGTTTTTCTTTTATATTGGTTAAACTTAAACTATTAAAATAACAAATGTTTATAATACTCACAAGAAGTGCAAGAAAAGCATAGCTGAAATTAAACCAATGTGAAAGGATCCATGCAGCACACTGCCTTAATTTTTTAAGTTGGTTGCATAAATCTTTCTTTCACTTGTATATACGCTGGGGTGGTGAACTTGTAAATTTGTACTCTGTCATATTGTGGGAAAGAGCTAAATAATAACAGGAGAAAAGAAAGAAAATGAAAATACAAAAAGAAATGACATTTAAAAAAAAAGATTTGATGAGGAAAAAAGATTGGCTTGGCACAAGAACAGAGGTCACTAAAGAGATCAGTTAGGGGCTGGGGGGTTGACACTGTGTTTTCACTCAGCTTCTGGAGCCATCTGTAAGTGCCGTGGTGCTGTGACCTGGCTAAGATCAGATAAAATGTGCCTCTTTCTGCACCCCACCCCCAGCCCTTTACTCTACTCTGCCCCCTCTTCGCTCCATTTGTCATGGGCCAGCTGTCGGACTCCTCTGATTGGTTGTTGGGGGAGACAGATAGCCGATAGGCCCTGATTAATAGTTGTGGCTCAGGCACTTGCTCATTGATCAGGGGGAGCTGGTGAGAAGTGAGGGGCAAGGGAGGGACGAGAGAGTGGAAGAGAAAAAAACTGAGAAAAACAGGAGGATGAGAAGATGGAGAACAGGAGATGAGGATAGTAGTAGAAAGCAAATGAGAGGAAAAGCAAAGGAAGGATGGAGAGAGAAGATGGAAAATGTGCTTTACCATTCTGCCGAAAAGCTCTGGTGCTTGTTTGCATGCCAGAGTGAGAAATTTGTGCTTTATACTTATGACTTATGACTCACCTGCCAAGATAATTTAAAATGTCATGTGCCTGTCTGTTTGTGTGGGAGTTCATGAGTGTCTAGAACTAGATAGGTGACACAAAAATATTTCAAATAGTTTTAACAGTATGTGAACATAAATAAAATCAGGATATCGTGGGAGCTGTTAATGCTTAGGTGTGCATGACTATGTGCACATGGAGAGAGACTTCCATACCGGGATCATTACGTGTATATTAAAGCAACACTATGTAGGATTTGCTCACAGGGAATGTTACAAAAACTTTAAATAATGTTGACTCGTGGTTCTTCTATGGTTATTTTAAGAAATTGGCAAGTAGGCTATCCTTACAGCATTTTATACAAACACTGTTTGAAATATCAGAAATGACAAAAAACCCAATACAATTGTAATCTACAATAGTTATTTATTAGAAGGCAAAGAATTAATATTTGTCCAACAGTAACAGTGCCAACAGTGGGGTATCCCTCCTCCACTTTCACTGTACTCCAACAAATGAAAGCAGGGCCAATATTCACGCTAGTCCAGGCTTGTTATCACTCTCATGGCTTTTTTTCCTTGCATCTTTTGAATACACACTTAGCCACTTCGTTTTTTTGGTGCTTTTGCCATGACAATTGCTCGGTCTCGTTCCATTTACGGCCTATGGTTATTACTCCGTTCACCTTCCTCATCCTTTGAAGGAGAAGAGATGGGACGTATGCCATAAGGTAGTCAAATTTTGTAGCTTTTATGGTGACATGGTTCCTACCCCAGCCCTGAAGCTGCATAGTGCCAGTGTAGATGATCCAGGCACTCTCAAGTTCTGCTAAAGGTGTACAATCAGTAGGATTTTGAAAATATAGTTTGAAGGCTGAAAAAATACATAGTGTTGCTTTAAGAAAGTGGTTAGGTGTGCATACTAATGTGGTTAGAGGTAGAAAGAGATGGTCAGACTATATGATTTTTTTGTCTAACAATTGTCATGACCATGTCATACTGCACAGGTTGGTAGACTGGCCACATTAAAATGGGTAATTATAGTATGGGTTGCATTGATTGCTGTTGACAGGAGTCCAGGTGTCAACATTGAACACGTTGTATGATTCAAAATAAAATTCTGACAAGCCAGTTCAAAGTGGTGTCATAGAATGTCACAGACAAAAAATCACAGGTTATTAAACATGTAGAATTATTAGACTCATTCATCAGTCAGTGTCATCCCCAACCTCTTAAAATCAGATGCAATGCTGGAATATACTGAAATCTGACAAAGCCATTAACACACCAGTGATTATAAAGGACAGAAGATAAGAACTGGACATACAGTATGTCACAAAAGTGAGTACACCCTTAACATTTTTGTACTTTTTTTATTATATCTTTCCATGGGAGAAGTAAAGTAGGCAGTGTACAGCTTATATAACAGTGCAAATTTGCTGTTCCCTCAACTGTGACAACTGTGTCCTGTTAACAGTCAAGAATGGTGGAGGAAGTGTCATGGTTTGGGGCTGTATGAGTGCTGCCGGCACTGGGGACCTACACTTCATTAAGGGAACCATGAATGCCAATATGTACTGTGACATACTGAAGCAGAGCATGATGCCCCCTCTTTGAAACTGGGCCACAGGGCGGTATTTCAACATGGTAACGACCACAAGCACACCTCCAAGATGACCACGCCTTGGGTGAGGATGAAGGTGATGGACTGGCCTAGCATGTCCCCAGACCTAAACCCAATTCAGCATCTGTGGGGCATCCTCAAATGGAAGGTGGAGGAGCTCAAGGTCTCAAGCTCAAGGTCAGCTCCGTGATGTCATCATGTAGGACTGGAAGAGGATTCCAGTGACAACTTGTGACGCTCTAGTGAACTCCATGCCCAAGAGAGTTAAGGCAGTGCTGGAAAATAAAGGTGGCCACACAAAATATTGACACTTTGGGCACAATTTGGACATTTTCACTTAGGGGTGTACTCACTTTTGTTGCCAGTGGTTTAGACATTAATGGTTGTGTGTTGAGTTATTTTGAAGGAACAGCAAATTTGCACTGTTATATAAGCTGTACACTGCCTACTTTACATTGTAGGAAAATATTATATCTTTAGACTTCTCCCATGGAAAGATATAATTAAAAAAGGAAAAAAATGTCAGGGGTGTACTCACTTCTGTGACATACTGTATATATATATATATATATGTGCATTCTTATTAGACAATATATTCTATAATTGTACCACATTATACAAGTTCACTACTCAGTGCTTACACCTTTCAAATTTTATTACCATAACATATATTTCAATTTATATACTGCACACAGGCAAAACCCATACACGAAAGCAGAACAGCTCAAATGGTCTTCTCAACATTTCATACAGTTTTTAACATGTATAATATTACTACTTACATTGGCTTCTAACTCCTTTTGTTTCTTTTCCCAAGCTTCTCTCAGGTCTCTTGCAATAGTAGCACTACTCCTTCTAGACAGGCGTCTAGATGTCTGTTCCACAGTTCCCTATAAAACAACACACATTTGTCTATAACAAATCCCATATTCACCCACAACATACCTGCATAGAGTCATTGTACCTTACTAGAACTCTGAACAAACCCTTCCCTCTTTACTACATTTCGACAAAACACAGTCCAATTCCTCTTAAAGTAAACCTCCATGATCCGTGACACTCACATCACAAGCTGATGATGAACTGCAAACTGGCTCTACATCACTTGAAGTTCTATCCACCTTAAAAGACAATCATAACATTGTTACTGAACAACATTAACTAAACATGACTTTAAAAAAACGAGTTATATTAATGTCATGCTGCTAAATTCTCTCGTAAAGAACATGTTGACATGTCTGGTAAACAAATACAGCTTCCAAAGACATACCTTTGCAGTTCTCTTCACTGAATACCTTCCGCCTTGCTGTGTTCACTTGTAGCCACCATCTAACATGACATGAACATGTCAGTCAATCTCCATCATCAAATTGAATCTTGAGACTATATGAACACTATCTACAATAAACCTATAAAACCAAACACATAACATTGTTGCTTCATACCTTCTCACTTCCACACACCATCCTACACGTTGGCACAGACAGATCAGCTGGAACAACTTTGTCCATTGCCTTCAACATTTCACTGCTGAAATGTATAGGATTCAGTACAACTGAACACTCCTTCAGCACCACTGGTGTCTTTGATTTGACCTGTCAATACAAAAAATATACAATTCCAGATCTTGTCCTCAATCTCTACACTTCTACACAAGCGGCACAGACATAAAACACTACAGAAAATCAAACAGTACACACCTGTTGCTTAACCACCTTTATTTGGCATGCACTTGTCAGATCGTCAACTTCAGCAGTGCGGGTCCTCTGTAAGAACAAAAAACATACATTGCTGTATTGAAATCCCCTCATAACAATATACAGTACATGAATACATTTCCACATCTGTTTATAACTTCTATGCACACAAGTACACAAGACATTACCTTCTTCCATGGTCGAACCACGGTCCAGTCAGACACATTTGATGCCTTCACCACAGCACCCTGTTCCTCCACCTCAACAGCCTTTCCCTTTACAACAACTCTTGGTACACACCCTGCACCAGTTGACGCTCTCCTACTACACACTTCTGGCTGTACTAGTTTTGTGGCTACTTCCTGATAAGCAGCGGTCCACAGCAACTCCACAAAAATCTTCATACCTCCTGTATCACTCAGATGTACCTGGACAACACACATCCAAACACAAGCTCTTAGTGCACTGTCTGTTCCATGTCTATAATGTTGTTTTACATGTCATTTTTGTTTATAATATAAGTCAAGAACATGTCTCTAAAGCTTGACCTGAGCTTAGATTCTTTATACACGGCATCACTCTTTTCACATATTTGTGGCTATGTGATGTCATAATTTCACTACTATTAAAACAGAACTATATATGGTTTTGACCTTAAGCTTTTTTTTTTACCAAACGTACGATCTTATAAAAAGATACAGTTTTCACACAACTTGTACACTTTTTACAAACACTTTTTATTAGACAATATTAAGCAAACATGCATAAATTCAAGAAAGAAACTTTATAACACAACCACAATCACACACAACTTAAAAAGACCTAAACACTCACACAAATCTAACACAGTCACAACTCAACTCACATTATACACATGGTCATTAACTACAACACTACACTCAACCATCTGGCATCCTTTCTCCTGCATGAACAACATCACTTCCATGTGACTGTAAACACTCAATGCTCTCCATCCTTCTTCTACAATACCATTCACCTATGAACTACTACTATCAACGCTCTCCAAGCAGTCCTGGTGTTCCACACATGCATCCTCACATGGCATTGCATTCTCTTCGCCCTCCTTCTGTTCCTGTTGTTCTACAGATGTACAACCGTCTGGAAGTGTACTCTGTGTCTTTTGATCACTTTGCTCTGTGCAACAAAACAACAGTATGAAATTCACCTTTACACACAACATTCATAACATGATTCATTGTGATGCTCCACACAACGCAATGTTATGCTTACCATCTCTACACAAACAGGAGGTGACCAACGCTACCTCCAGTTGTGTTTCTTTTTCCTTCAGCTACTGCTGAAGTACCTGGCACTGGCGTCTCACCACATCCGCAATCCTCCTTCCACCCACCACTTCTCTCTGCAAAGACATCACTGCATTCATGACTGTGTTCCCAAGACCAATCACCAAATGCGCTATCTCCTGACAACTGGTATGTGGATCCTGAATTTTGTACTATGACAGCAAAACAGGAACACTGCTTGAGCACAAACATTTGACATTAATTTCACACCAAAACACGTCATGCATGCCACAATATATCTTACCACAACCAGTTCAAAAGTCTCTAATTGCTCTTTCTTCTGGATTCTCCCCTCTGCCACTTCTCAATGTAGTTGCAGACATAGCCATTTCCTGAAAACAAATAAAACACTGCATTGTTCCTTCCCCATACAACCATGTGCCTATATTATAACCCTCAGTGCACCTCTTGAAAACCACATCTCAGTGTTGGCGTTGTTCCGCCTTCCCCCTTAAAAACACACACTTGAACTGGATTCTTTACCATTTGCCCACATCTGTTACTAGAATTTTTTCTACTTACCTTTTCCTGCAGTAATCACAGTGGACAACAACAATCTATTCCACTTCTTCTACCAAAAGTGAAGTTGTTTAGACATCCCCTCAAATGTATTCTCCAGCTTATCCATGGCCACACCTATGTTGCATGTAGACCACACCAGCTTGACCCCCCACCTTCAAAACACACACATCACAGCCACACCCATTTACTCCGTTGAACTCTATCTTGCCACAGGTGCCCTCTCAAACACATTCAGCACCACTCATCTATTCATTCAAACAGCAACCAATGCAAACATACACCATGATAACAAACTTCACCTACCATTGCCTAAAGCATACCAATTTGTATCACTACTACCACAGCTGCTTCTGCAAACCACAAAAATATAGTACATCTAATTCTATTATATCCCAAAATCCATTACTACCTGTTTCAAAATAACACATAAGAGTTCTGTTGTAGAGCAAAGTCTGAAAGGCACAGGCTAGGCTGTGGTCATCAGTCTTATCCCCTAAGAAGTCTGTAATATCTGATCCATAAGTCTTCCATGAACTTTTCCTTATTGCAAACTCCAAAACATGTTGCATTATAGTAACTGCATATTCTCATGTACATATTTTTAATACATTATCGCTTTAACTACATTTCCACATTGATACACGTAAAACGTACTCTTTATAAAAACATTCTCCTATCATCCACTACTATCAACACCCTCCATACACTCCTTGTCTGTCACACAACCATCCTCATATGCCATTGTACTCTCATCGCCATCCTTCCATTCCTGTTCTTTCACAAATATACAACCATTTCGAAATATAGTCTGTTTCTCCTGATCACTTTGCTCAGAACAACAGTATTAATTTCACTTCTCCACACAACCATCTCTACACAGTCAACAGGTCGCCAGGCTTCGAAATAACACATGTAACCAACATACATACAATAACACCATCTATCTTGTTTACAAATCACTCCTTCACATTACACAAACACACAGAAAGTCATACCCATCCATGCCCACTTTCATAAAATCATTTCCACACAAATTCTCAACTCACAACACTCCTCTACCACACACTCATCATACCAACAGTTCCCACCTATCAACACACTGCGGCGGTCATACCATGCACCGCTACGCGGTACATCTAGTTGCCATGGAAGTTGCATTTGAGAATGCAACATATTTTATGCCCTCAATTTGCACAAACTGCACATTGTTTGCCTTGATTTTGCAAGGTATATATCATGTCTGCACTTTACCCAGTGTTATAAGTGGTGCTTAAAAAGGTGCAATTGAGTGGCTGATTGTGTGGTCATCATGAAACAAAAAAAACACCTCGGTGACCTTACATTTTAGCATACTACAAACCCCCACACAAAAATGATTAAGGTCTTCATTACCAACTAAATAATGCTCTACTTTATTACTGCTTTGTCATTATGACCGCCACTAGCGAAGTGGCGTGTTCCCGAGACTTTTTTGCCTTTTTTTTTTCACCGATTTTTCGTCAACGATTGCCAGGACACTGGAACTCTGGAGGAGATGAATCTTTGTAGGCATGTAGCCCTAGAAGTTTTTGAGCGAATAGGAGCTTTTGGCCCCGAAGGGCCACCCCCCCTCACCATGCCAGTGTCCATCAAAGAGGGGGAGACGCCGAAAAGTTTTTGCTGAATAACTCAGTGAATGTTTCACCGAACAACATGAATTTTTTGTGATATGTCGGTGTTACAGGGGCGTATCGACCCAGCCCATAAACAGTTACTGAAAGTGTAGCGCCACCTAGTGATATGGGTAAATGCGAAAAATGGGATTTTATATTGGCAATATCTTGGACCGAGAAGGTGGAAACTGCACAAAATATGTCATGCATGATAAGCACAAAGACCTCTAAAAGCACAGCACATGCCATAAATTTGGCCCATAGGGGGCGCTGTAATTGTACAAAATGTCGTTTTGCCTATTATCTAGAGAACGGTAATATTTACAAGCAGTTCTTTTTTGTTGTGAGATCTACTGACTATTGACAACACTGGTCGACGCCCACTTCCAACAAAAAGAATTTCCGTGAAATTTTAACATCGCGAAAACAAAACCAAACAAACTCGTCATAGGCCATTCATGTGAATCTCACCAAATTTGGTACATGTCATCTACACACAATGGTGACAAAAAGTTATCAAAGGATTTATCTTGAGATAAACCGTTTAAAAGTTACATGTCAATGAAAATTTCAAACATAGCTTAAAATTCAGCAAAATACCATATCTTGGCTTCTAATTGCTCAAATTTGGCCAACATTGATATGCCAACTCTACACAGACTTTTTCCGGAAGCTCTACTGGGGCACCTGAGTGTTGCGAGACCCATGATGACGTACGGTCTCCTTCCACTGCATCCAGGGAAGAGACAGCGGCATCCGAGGGGGAAACAGAAACTCTATCACTGGGAGCTGCACGCACAGAGTGGGAACCATCCTGAGTAGAATGAACATCCACCTCATCATCATCCGTGGAGTTTCCATCCAGCTTCTCATCCAGAGGTAGGAAGTTGACCCCCAACAGCAGATTCCGGTGCACCACTTTCTCATTCCCATTGCTGTCACGAATCCTGTAAACATGGAGCGCTGGCTTGGTAGCAACAACTGTGAAGATGGTGTCCCCCCACCTGTCTGCGAGCTTACGTTTGCCGCGGCAGGCTTTGTTCGCCACCAGTACTCTGTCTTCTACTGATAAAGACTGACCCTTAGCCCTCTTGTTGTACTGGGTCGCCTGGTGTTTCTGTTCTGACTCTGTGTGTCTCTGTGCAACAGACATGGCAGACTGGAGGTCTTTCAAGAGGGAATCCACAAAGGCACTGTAGCCACACACTGTGTCGTCTAACAGAACACTGCGAAACATCAAGTCCACTGGCAGCCTTGGGACACGGCCAAACATCAGATAGAAGGGAGCGAAGCCAGTGGTCTCATGTGCTGTGCAGTTGTAAACAAACGTCATCGTCTGGACCATTTGAGGCCACTTGTGTTTCTGTTGACGAGGCAAGGAGTGGAGCATGCTACCCAGAGTTCTGTTGAATCTCTCAGACCCACCGTTCTTATATACAGTCTATGGTCAGGATAGTCACTGTCAGTGTGTGCAACCAAATGTACATAGAGATCTTGTGCAATTATACCGGAAGTACTATAACCTGTTACACTGGTGTCACAGAGGTGCATCGACCCAGCCCATAAACACTCACTTAAAGTATAGCGCCACCTAGTGATATGGTTAAATGCAAAAAATGGGATTTTATATTGGCAATATCTTGGACCGAGAAGGTGGGAACTGCACAAAATATGTCATGCACGATCAGCACAAAGACCTCTAAAAGCACAGCACATGCCATAAAATTTGGCCCATAGGGGGCACTGTAATTGTATAAAATGTAATTTTGCCTATTATCTACACAACGCTAATTTTTACAACCAATTTTTTTTTGTCGTGAAATCTGTTGACCCTCCCACATTGACAATACTGGTTATGCCACTTCCAATGAAAATAATTTCCGGGAAATTTTAAAATTGCGAAAGTGAAAGTAAATGAACTCGTCATAGGCCATTCATGTGAATCTCACCAAATTTGGTACATGTCATCTACAGACAATGCTGACAAAAAGTTATCAAAGGATTTATCTTGAGATGGACTGTTTCAAAGTTACATGTCAATCAAAATTCAAAACATAGCTTAAAATTCTTCAAAAGTCCATATCTCGGCTTCTAATTGCTCATATTTGGTCAAAGTTGACATGACAACTTTGAACAGCTTTCTTTTCATGTGCAGTATGCCGGTGTTAAAGAGGCGTATCGACCCATCCCATGAACACTCACATAGCATAGCACCACCTAGTGATATAGTTAAATGCAAAAATTGTGATTTTGCATTGCCAATATCTTGGACCGAGAAGGTGGGAACTACACAAAATATACACAAACACACAAAATGTCATTCATTTAAGCCGATTGCAGCGATATGACAAACGGAGCTTTTTATTTTATTTTTTTTCTCCAAGCGCTCGTGGCGCCCCCCACGAAATGGCGCCCCGGGCGGCTGCCCCGTTCGCCCGTGCCTAAAACCGCTACTGCACGTTGTCTAGATAGCAGATGACATTGCGCCGTGACGGGCGGGTCAGCGAAAAGAAGAGGTGTGGTCTGGCGCAAAGCGCACCAGATGCTATGAGGACATATAAACCATTTGCGCTTTTGATTAATGAAAAGGTGCTTTTTCGTCACTGGCGCATTGTTGAAAAGCTATTTTAGAGGCGCAAAACGCTTTGAACCCCGATGTACCTGCTGCTGCGCCAGAGAGGCGAGCTGAACTGGCAGAAAAGTTGCAACATGTATAGCCTGTATAGCTATGTATTTGTATGTTTTAGTAAGCAAACATGCACAAATAATGAGAATATAGCAATGTTGTGCAGTTTATAGCAATGTTCTGCAGTTTATTTACAATTTCTTTTGTCGTTTTAAATAAACAGCGATTGCAATGTTCTGCAGTTTATTTACGATTTCTTTTGTCGTTTTAAATAAACAGCGTGGCAAGTTGTAAGAAATAATATGGACAAATCATCAAAAAGAAAACTAGTGGACTAATGGTTTGATGGACCTATACCTTCCGTTTATTTTTGATGTTTCCTTTGAGTTTAAGGCTTTGTTTCCTGTCTTCTAACGTTGTTGTACCGCTTTCGGCGCACAGCGCGTTGAACCCCGATGTACTTGCTGCTGCGCCAGAGAGGCGAGCTGAACTGGCAGAAAAGTTGCAATATGTATAGCCTGTATAGCTATGTATTTTTATGTTTTAATAAGCAAACAGGCACAAATAATAAGAGTATAGCAATGTTTTGCAGTTTATAGCAATGTTCTGCAGTTTCTTTTGCCTTTTAAATAAACAGCAATCGCAATGCTCTGCAGTTCATTTAATAAACAGCGTGGCAAGTTGTAAGAAATGAAATGGACTAATCATCAAAAAGAAAACTAGTGGACTAATGGTTTGATGGACCTCCACCTTTTATTTTTGACGTTTCCTTTGAGTTTAAAGTTTTTGTTTCACGTCTTCTAACGTTGCCGCTTTGGGCACTGTTCGAACGTTCTCTTCTTGCCAAAGGAGGACACAATTATTGAAGATATTTCCTCCCATACTTCTATGACCCGCGGCGGTTTGGGGGGATTCTTTCCATCCCCGAATATTAACTACTCATGCGCTTTTACTTAACGCACGAGCAGATCGGTCTCCTCCACCGAAAAGCTCCTCCCGTCCGGGTAAATAGCAACAGGCTATGGACAATGCGCCCGCTGGCTCTTAAAGTGAATGAGAGTATACATTCTCATTGGTTAATTGTATGTTACGTCCAAAACACACCCATGACTAATGAAGTAACTTAACCCAACCCTTTTGAACGATGCGCCTGGCGCAATGTTCGCTTTTTCCGCCGTGAAAATACCAAATTGTGTCGGGAACGCCCCCAAAGCAACTTGCGGGACAGACTTTAGACAATGCGCTTATGATCGTGAAAATAGAGCCCTCAGTTTCACCTCTTCTAACGTTGTTGTACGCTTTGGGCACTGTTCGAAAGTTCTCTTCTTGCCAAAGGAGGACACAATTATTGAAGATATTTCCTCCCATACTTCTATGACCCGTGGAGGTTTGGGGGGATTTGGGGGGATTCTTTCCATCCCCGAATATTAACTACTCACGCGCTTTTACTTTTACTTTTACGCACGAGCAGATCGGTCTCCTCCACTGAAAAGCTCCTCCGTCCGGGTAAATCCGCCATCGTAATAGCAACAGGCTATGGACAATGCGCCCGCTGGCTCTTAAAGGGAATGAGAGTATAAATTCTCATTGGTTAATTGTATGTTACGCCCAAAACACACCCATGACTAATGAAGTAACTTAACCCAACCCTTTTGAACGATGTGCCTGGCGCAATGTTCGCTTTTTCCGCCTTGAAAATACCAAATTGTGTCGCGAACGCCCCCAAAGCAACTTGCGCGACAGACAATGCGGGTATGATCGTGAAAATAGAGCCCTCTAGTTTGCAGTGCATCAATACATCTACCAAAATCTTGGAAGTGTGGGAACATAGGGCTGTGGGAACAGAAGGCGTAATTTTATTGTGAAAAAAAATCTTAGAAATGTGGGAACAGTGGACTGTGGGAACATAGGGCTGACCCCCAAAATATCTGGTAGCAAACGTAACTATAAGGTATGCCATTTCAAAACTGAATATGTAAAGCCCCTTTCACAATTGGCTTACGAGAAGAAGCGACAAAACATTCGTGTGACAGATTCGTGTGACAGACACATTTTGATATGGATCGTTAACTGTTGCCAAAATAATCGCATATGAAAAAGTATTCGTACAATACTCACACATCTAAAGCGACCATTGCGCAATGCAGACGCATTAAATCTTGCGATCTTGGTACTATTGTACAATGAAAGCAGGTGTTGTAAGATAGTGCAATAGGGTCGGGCGATTGATCTGGTAATTGGACGTTTGAACGTGATACGACCGCCTGTACGAGTCAGAGGGGAGTTGTGCTCGGACATTCAGCAAGCCCAGCAGACAGCAACGAGGTATTGGTACAGCAGCATCCATTGTCAATGGTGGTCTGAAACAGCTGACTATACAGAGTTTATATAGTAGTGTAGCACGGAATCTACAGAGTCTTTTATTTTGAGAGTTAGAGAGCGGTAGTGGTGAGCAGCCCAGTGTGGAAATGTTGGATTAGTCTATCCGTCTGAAAGCCTGCAGGTATGTTCATGTTGGCAGTGGAAATTTAATAAAGTTCATCATGTACATCATGTACCATCCACACGACAACGTTTTAAGGTTGAAACGGTGAGGTTTTTAACTATGTTTTTTAAAAACAAGTTCCAGAGTGGAAAAATCTGACAATGCCACTGTTTTGTTGTCGTGTAGACAATGTCAATGTTTTGGTTTTTGCCAACACAGGCCAAGTTGCCTGTCAGCCTTGTTCATTAACATACGCCGGACGTCCTGCGTCCTGACATACGTCGGACGTCCTGCCTGGGCGGGTGTAGCTTGATGGGTCATGTGATATAGGCCACCATTTCTTCCTGTTACCCATATGCCTGATGAAGATCCACAAGGATCGAAACGTTGCATTTTAAGTAATAAAATTTAACTTTTTGGAGCAAACGAGGCAGTGTGCAGACCCACATCTTTATACTGTCTGACACTTTTGTCTTGCACCTGCCGACAAACTATTTGGATGTGCGCACCCACTCTCTACAAAGGTGTAATGGAACCCATTTTGAGTTGTACCATCAGTATGATTTTGAAAATATAGTTTGAAGGCTAAAAAACTACATAGTGTTGTTTTAATAGACTTCTGGTAGGCTTTCAATATGCTTAATTAGATAAAGAGCAACGGTCGCTGCTCCCCAATTTGTAAAATATCAGCACACATTGCTAAAATCAAATGTTTTGCCTCAAGTTTATTTGCACCCCTTCTAGGCTATTTTTTTCCTTGTAGGTGGGTCCATTTAAAGACGTGACATCTGGCAACTTCAAACTTCTACAAACAGGTTGTTGTGGGATAATTTGGGGTATAAATCGCCTGCAATGTAGGCTGGGTGTAACACAATTGTCTATACCTTCTGTCATTGAACTACAGGCTGTTTTTTTATATCGTTAGTAGTTCATATCATATATCCCAACAAAGCCTTTCTATAGGTTATCATTATGCTTATTAAATAAAAGCTGCTGCATCCGACCCACTCAAACGTCAACACACATTGCTAAAATCAACATATGTAACCAGCGGTGCGTTTCCCAAACAACGACGGATGTTAGCATTTAACCACGATTGTCCGATGTAGGTTTCCGACTGTTTCCCGAAACTCTCTAACTACCTACGTACAACGGAAGTCTGAACTATGTTAGTTTGGACTTCCGTCCTTGAAACTGCAAAGTATACAGATGTGTCGGAAGTGCTCAGAGAGTATTCAGATGCATTCATTGCGGGGTGACCACAGAAACGACACCATGACAGTAAGCAACAAAAATGTACCTTATTACAATTAAGCCAGTATGTATGACAACTTCAGCAACTTAGGTGACTGAATACGTTTGTAATGATATGATCGTATGTTGCATTTATGCTACCCTACATAGATACCCTACATATAAATATAACTAAGGCCATATATAATTGAATGATCATGTGGTGCAATGGTTGAGTGGTTAGCTTGTCAACCCGCTATGCAAACCTTCTCACGTTTTCGGAGAGATACGGGTTCGAATACTGCTAAACGGTAATCAATTTGAAACACTTGGAATGATCTCTGAGATAATGGAATGACTTTGATTGTCGATCCGTGATCCCTGATTATACTCTACATCACAGTATTAAAAACGATCTGTAAGATCAGCAAATAACTTTAATAATCCAACAACATTTTGCAACAACTTTTGGTGTCTTGTGGGGTGAATTTTCTATCTTCCTCTTAGCTAATCGTCCAAGCTAATCATTCGAACGACACAACTTAACGATGGAACTTCCAATGGATCGTCCAGACTTTGCTGTTGGGAAACACCTGCATCATCGAACGATCCATTGGACTAACGTTGTTGTAAACATCGTTAGTTTTGTCGTCCGAACAATGCTGTTGGGGAACAGCAGTGACATTAGTCCATCGTTCAAACCAATGAAGTTGATAAGGAAGTTAGCAATGACGGTTTTGGGAAATGAACCCGAGGGCCGGAGTGGGCCCCTTCTTCAGCCTGGGATTTTCATGCCCAAAGCCCACTTTTCCATGGAGGAACTTGAATAAATGGCACTGGTAATGGATGTGATTTAGAATATATGCATCACATCTGTACTGGGTGCTGCTTGTTGCAAAGCAAAGCTGTGAAGCCACGCATTGTTTTCAAAACTTGTTGTCATTGGAATCCTTGGATCAAGCCGAATTCAATGAACCCTATGACATCAATTTCCGGGTGCCAAATTTTCCCGACATTTTCAAAAATGTCAAAAGTGAAACAACATTTTCACAGGTCACAAATTTTGCACAAACTTCCCGAAACCTGGCACATATAATCTTCAGACCAATCCTCATCCAGGAACCTATGTGTTGATTTGATCAGTGAAAGCGCTTGCGTGTCACAGGCAATCGAATTAGGTGGCAAAGTCGCCAATCAGAAAGTGAGGTCATATCTCGGCAACGCTTTGACGTATCGTAATCGTGGTGACAGGACTCTTGACAACATCACAAGAGGTCAGGACAAAGGTTTGGCCACTACAGGGCGCTGTAATGAGCAAAAATGTGTTTTGACTCATATCTGTTAATGTCTTTTAGTTTGAAACTAAGTGATCATGTGTTGTTTTTGGATCAAGCCAAGTTCAACAACCCCCATGAAATCAATTCCCGCCTCCAAATTTTCCTGCTATTTTCAAAAATGTGAAGTCATAAATTTTGTCCAAACTTCCAGAAACTTGGCAAATGTAATCTTTAGGCCAAGCCTTATAAAGCAACCTATGTGGCAATTTGATCAGTGAACTTGTGACAGGACAGTGAAACTTAGTGACAGGACTCCTAATAACATCAGAAGAGGTCACGACAATGGTATTGCAGTTTGGCCACTAGGGTGCGCTATAATGAGCAAAAAAATCTCTAAATGTGTTTTGGTTTGAAACTAAACCCCCATGACATCAATTTCTGCCTCCAAATTTTCCTGCCATTTTCAAAAATGTCAAAAGTGAAACGAAATATTCACAAGTCACACATTTTGTCCAAACTTCCCGAAACTTGACAAATATAATTTTACTGCATTCTGTTGCATTTGAACAGGCTGTTAGATAGCTTAATTTTATGTAGAGAAAGATTTTTTAGGAACATAAGCCAACTTGTGCCAGCAGAAAGAGAAAGAATACCCATGCTTTACGTAGACACATAGACATTAATAATAAATTGTTCTTTAGGATATCATTTAAAAATAAACAAGTGGGCTCCAGTAATGCAATTACGTATTATTTGATGTTTGAAGGTCGAATTACGTGCTTGTCAGTTTAAATTTCTCCTCATGATCCTAATGTGAAAGAAAGTTATGTTCTAACTTTGTTTCTATGAAAGATGGTAGTGAAACAAAAGGGCTAGTGCAGATGTTGATGCATTTGATTATATTTTCTATGAAGTTAATAAATATTCAAAAAACATCTTGAGAACAATCTTTATTGGACTATGCAAGAGATGTGCCTTGCACAGTGCATTTTGGTAAGTAACGAGAGGCTGCTACACAGTGTGTTGTCATGTGGACGAGCCCTGAGTGTGTGTGTGTGCGAATTGGGCTTTCAGTGGGGAGGTCAGTGCAAGGAGGTCATGACCTGCGTGACCACAAGGGAGTGAACGTCATCAATCAATCAATCAATCAATCAGGGGTGGCCAGGGCTGAATGGCAGGACCACCCCCACCAAACAACCAACAAAAGGAAGGAGAAACAGAAAGAGGAAAAGCGACACACAGAGATAGAGAGAAAGAGAGAGACAGACAGACATATAGAATGAGAAAACTACAGATGGAAAGTCTCTAATTATTTTGTCCTTTCTGTCATATAATTGTATTAAAATATTTAGGGACAGAACAAACCACCCACTTTAACCACACAAACACAAACACAAGGTTCATTATAATCTTTCCAGCCCAAAACAAAACATACAGCCCAGTCGCACACCTCCCATGCACACACGCGCACCCACACACACATTACTAAAGATAACACAATACAGTGTACCAAACATTCACTAAGCACACCAACACATCTACAACATGAATAGATAATACACAAAAGGTAACGGTGTAATATGCCTTTAACACAGTAATTCCACATCCAAGACAAAGAAAGAACATATCTAAATTTAAAGAAAGTATCTGATCTTCAATCTGTTAACGAATTGTGGGACTCCTGCTGATTTTTCCTGAGATATTTGCATTTTTTATTTGCAGTAACTGCAAAAATGCACTGTGAAACCAAGCCAGAGTGCAGTAACTACACTTACTGCAGTTTGCTTTGGTTTCACTATGAAGACTGTCAGATACTGCAGTTCGTCAAGTTACTGCTTTCTTTTAAGTACCATCTTGCATGTTTTTACACATAAATGTTAATAAAACACTGAATTTTGCCATTGTTAAGGTATCAAACAGCATGTCTAGACTCAAAATGTAGTTAGTGCCCCCAGAATTCATATAAAAATTAAGTGAATTGGCTCATTTGCTGCACTGTCTTACTGTATAGCCATGTATGCTTGTAATTCACTTCCCTCTGATCTGGTAGTTAAATATGATTTGGCCTGCTGAAAGACAAAAACACAAAAAACACCTGTACACATGTACATGTATTAAAAAAAGATGTGTTTATAATAAATATGTACTTGGCATTTTATTAGTAAAATGTGTAGCATGTCTATAAAACACGTTTTCTCAGTTTGGCATTTTTGCAGATATTGCACTTTGCCTTTGTACGGAAGAATTATGGTAGAGTTTACAGGGCAGGGCAGAATGTCGTTACAAATGTCTTCAAATAGGCAAACGTCCTAGTACCAGTGAAAGTGTTTTTTCCATTGTGTGACTGTTTCCAGCAAAACATCTGAGTAAATAATACATATCATTGCGAATTAGTGATTTTACAGTATAGTCTCACAGGCAAATTTGAACTTCCCTTATTTTCTAAACAAATATTTTAGCCAAGCAGTTGTTCCTATTTATATTAGAAGGTTGGTGAAAAATCTGTTGGTTGTCTATTTAGTTGTACTCAAATACAGCCATTTGGCACTGTTTTTTTCCCTCAGTCTTAGTCAAAAACTCATGTCCTAACTAGAAGAATAATATATAATTGTTAATATATATAATCTATATATATATAGCCTGACAAAAAGAACTTGTGTTTTTTGCATTATGACAGTGCTCCACTGTAAAAAGTGAACTATAGAACATAATTTAAAAAAAAAATGGTGCATGGATCTTTTAACGGTGTACCAGTACATGAAATACATTTTAATAAATCAATTCTCCTAATGACTGTGACTGACTGCATAAAGAGGTTTATGTGTTAGTTTGTGTATTTTCTTTGATGCGTTTGTTGAACTGCAAGAGAGATACACCACAATACACATGCACATGGCACCCTCTGCTGGGCAAAGAAAACTGACATGATAAAAAAATAGTTGGACAGTTAAGTGCTGATATTCTCACTTTATTTGACCTTCTCAGGCAAAGCAACACTGCAGTCACAATGATGCTGGAGAAAAATAATTTTTTGCACTCTCTATATATAAGACACATTTATGTGGTCTATGCAGCCTAAAAAACACTCGCATGTACATGAATTAGAAACTGATGTGTTTATAATACTTATGTAATTGGCATCTCATTAGTGTAATGTTTAACAACTGCATTCAGATGTCACCACACCTACTTATTTGCACATGCACTCAGATATCCTCAAACATTTTCGAAAACGCCACACCAGGCTGTCACTGCAGAAAATGCTGTGTTTAAGCCATCATGCCAACATCTAACTATCATTGAGCTACTGCCTAAACACCCACCCTATACCTGTTCTATCATACTTCTAACATCCAACATTGAGCTAGTGCCCTAACACCCACCTTGCACACCTCCACACTCGTCTCCTCGCCAATACATTATTTGAAGAACTTAGTATGTTGTTGTCTTGTTAGCACTGAGATTTGTTTTCAATTGTAAAGTGCTTTATAAATTAAATGTGTTGTTGTTCTGTTAATAATAATAATAATATGTAGAAATGGTCAATTAACTGTTTATGGAGCGCTTTCATATACTCAGTGGAGTAGCCAAAGCTCTTTATGTACAGTGCCTGACAAAAGTCTTGTCGCTTGTCCATTTTGTAGGAACAAAAGCTTATAACCTGACTTTTAATTAATACATTGGTTGTAGAAATGTCTCATATGAAAGCTAAAACCCTCCCAAATTATGCTCAATATACTAAAATAAATTTGCTTCAGTGAAGAAAGATTGATCATTTAATGAACACAGAAAAGTCAGATTTTGGCAAGACAAAAATCTTGTCGCCTTGTCATATCATGCACCCAATCCTAGATTACAGCCTTACCTGTGATCAGTTATTGATCAATCAATTAGTGGATGTGTATAAAAAGAACCCCAGCATACCAGAACTTTACATCACCTCTGATAACATCCCTAAGATGCACCCTGATACCTAAGCATTAATTATCAAGAGGGTGAAGACAAGATCCACTGCTGAGGTGGCTGACACCTTCAATGTGTCTCAGCGTCAAGTACAAACAATAAGAAAAAGTTCTGAATAGACTGGAGATGTTTTTAACAAGCCCAGGTCCGGCAGACCCCGCAAAACAACTGCTCGGGAGGACCGTTGGTTGTTTCAAAAATCCAAGGCCAGCCCCTTTTCCACTGCAGCAGAGCTCCACCAGGCCTGGTCACCTCAAGTCCTTGTGTCAACCAGAACAGTTTGTAGAATTCTGTTTCGAAATGCCCTCCATGGTCAAATCAGTGCACAGAAACCAGCACTAAACAAAAGGCAATTAAAAAAACATTTGACAAGGCCCGCAGCCTGCTAAAAGGATGGACGCTCGGAAAGTGGTAGAAGATTTCTCAGATAAATCTTCGGTTGAATTACATCACAGCCACTGCAAATATTGCAGGAGACCTACTGGAACCCGCATGGATCCAAGATTCACACAGAAAACAGTTAAGTTTGGTGGTGGAAAAATCATGGTTTGGGGTTACATCCAGTATGGGGGTAAGACATCTGCAGGGAGGAAGGCAATACCAATAGCCTAAAATATCAAGAAGTATTAGCAACCTCTTACATTCCCAACCACAAATTTTGCAGCAGGATGGTGCTCCATCGCATACTTTCATCTCTACATCAACGTTCCTCAAGGCGAAGAAGATCAAGGTGCTCCAGGACTGGCCAGCCCAGTCACCAGACATGAACATCATTGAGCATGTCTGTGGTAGAATGAAAGACGAAGCATGTAAGGCAAAACCAAAGAATCTTTATGGACTTTGGGAGGCATGTAAGACTGCTTTCTGTGTTATTCCTGATGACTTCATCAATAAATTGTATGAATCATTGTTGCACCGCATGGATGCAGTCCTTCAAGCTCATGGAAGTCATCAGTAGCGGTTCTATAGAAGGTGCCATGCACAGAAGCGCCCCCCCCCCCCCCCCCCCCCAGGCTGCTTCTGTGCATGGCACCTTCTCAGCAAGAAGGGCGCCTGCAGTTCAGCAGTTCACCAGGAGGGCCCCAATGTGCCGATTGCAGCGATATGACACACGGAGCGTTTTTTTTTTTTTTTTTCCCCAAACGCTCGTGGCGCCCCCCACGAACTGCCCGGTTCGCCCGTGCCTAAAACCGCTACTGGAAGTCATACAAGATATTAAATATGAATCTCACAGCACCATTACTTGATTCACTGACGTTATGCAACATATTTTTGTATTTGAAGTAAATTATTTGTAAAATTTTCTGTAGGCGACAAAACTTGTCTTGCCAAAATCTGACCTTTCTGTATTCATTAAAGTATCAATCTTTCTTCAGTAAAGCAAATTTATTTTCAGTATTTTAACATAATTTAGGAGGGTTTTAGCTTTCACATGAGACATTTTTAAAAGCAATGGATTAATTCAAAGTCAGGTTATAAGCTTTTGTTTCTACAAAATAGATAAGCGACAAGACAGGCACTGTAGAAGGACTCGCATTCACACCCACATTTACACACTGATGGCGAAAGCTTACTCCTATGTTGTCTGTTGTCCTGTAGCTTGAATGCTACTTTTTTAATTCGCTCTGGATAAAAGCATCTACTAAACGCAATGAAATGCAATGTTATCGCATTGAAATATTTCACTGACTTATTTGCATAGATGCACTAACATCCTCAAACCTTTTTACGAAAAGCCCAACTATCAGAGGAGGTGAAGCTTTGTACTGCTCTGTTGTAGAAGGAACAAATACTAACTTTGATTTCCTACTTAATCTCATTCCTTAACCCAAAAAAGTCCCTAGGATGGACTGGTTAGGCAATTGAGGACATTTTCTTTTTCCCCACACCTAGTGTCAAATTTAATGCATGTTATGAATTTATATTTTGTGTTTCATATCTGATTTTCTCTATGTTTAGTATTTTGTGCAATTTTGTGTACAAACACACAATAAAATATGACCTTATCACTATCGTAAGTAAAGTGCTGTGGTAGACAACTTGCTCCTGCTTCAGCATCTGCCCTATGACTGCTCAGCTCATCATGTTCTTCCATGCAGCTCTCTTCAGCCATAAGGCAACATGCCTCCTAATTTCCTGTGGACAAAGATGGAGGGAAAGAAGGAAGTAAGGACATTTGAGTGACATGAATAGATTTGACAGAACCTTCTGTTTTGGCGATCCCCAACACGGTACCCATGGGCACCAGCTATCCCACCAGAAGCATGTGAGGCGACCATGAGAGATGTTCTAAAAATAGCAGGTAACTACTGCAGTGTTCCGTTCATCTTTTTTGTGTTTTCATGTTAAGAACAACACCAAGTAGTTTAATTGCCCATTACCAATGTCATTAATATTTTAGCCTACTGCAGCCATACTGTCGCACGCTTATCCAGTTTATCCTGGATTATCCTGCACTGGCTTTGCAAAAAAAGCATGTCCTCAGGAGAGGTGGAGTAAGCTATGTTACTAATGATTTTATGAAAGTATGATGTATAGCAACATAAGAAAAACAAGGTAGGCCTGTGACATTGTTTGCTATTTCAGTCTCAAGACAGGTTTACACAAGGATAAAAAATAAAAACTTATCCCAACTGTATGAGGTAATATTTATATTGTTGAAAATCTTAAGTTCGACTTTTATGTCTACCCCTCCTGTTCTTCGCAGGCCCCATCATGACAGTTCAAAGGCAGGTTGTAGGTATCTTCCATATGTACCTGCCAAGTCTGCTGTACTTGCTCTACCTATTGGCTATTGTAATGCTTCCCGTAAAGCAAAGATTTTGGAAAAACTATTTATTGCCGCTTAAATGTTTCATGTTTACTCCCAGTGTATTTATTGCCCCTTATTAATTAATAGCAAATAGTTATACACGAGGTTGATTTAAAAGTGTTATGACATTTATTTTAAGTAGATTAGTTTGAACCCTTTATCTCTTAGCTCTTCATATAGGTTCTTATCTCACCCCTGTTCTGTTTTCCCAAACAGACAATTCTTTTCTCTGTTGTAAATCATTACCTCTCTGGCCTCGCGCAGTGAGGCAGGGTCAGATTTGTCATCCATCTGCATGTCAGCACAGTGGGCTGCTCCCTTTATGTAGATGGCCCGGTCACTCCACGTGCCATTATGTGTCACACTCAGCTCATGCCAGGGGTCAATTTGTCCTGTGTTTGGGAGAGAGGAGAGAGATAGTATCAGTGGTGACTGGCAATGACTGCCAGTGCTAGCCAGCCCTCTCTGTAGAGTTATCATGTGCCTCGTGTTCAATTGTTCAGCTGCAGAAAGTTGCACTTTATCTCTAGCTAAACCTCTCTCAGGCAGTCAGTGAGGGTATAGAGATCAGTTGGTCTGACTGATGACCGTGGCAGAGGTAACGGGTGTTGACAATCTGTCCTCACATAAAACAAAACAGGTGTCTGGTTGATGCCAGGTTTCCGTAATGCACATCAAGTCCAAACAAGTATGTGATCTTTGTGTGCACATCATCATTTACAAAGTGTGCACATTAATAATGCTGCTAAGACACATTTAAGTTACTTCCAGTTGCTTTTTCAAGTAAGACATTTTTAGCTTAAATGTACATGCAGACATGTTGACACAGCTACAGCTGGGGTAACTTGTAAATCCGTGTAACTATGAATATACTACACATTTGTGAATGCTTTGTTTTTATAATGTAACACCAGTATTTTGTGTTGCTGCAATGTGCCCAAGACACTACAGATCATTTCCTAACTCATTTGCATTCATTTAAAATGTAAATATCGATTATTGTGCATTGTCTCTTCTTAACAAACTAAATGAGGGAAATTAAATAAAACAAAACAATACTAAAGGCTGGACACTTTCAAATGCTTCAACCCCCACCATTGACATAGAGTATTCTCTCGGTGTTAGGTTTGTTTCCGCCGTAGTACATGTTGGTAAAGGCCACGTGGCCAGGCAGCCTCTTCTGTGGGATGTCAAAAAGCTCGGTGCAGGGCTCTGTAGCTGCACGCAAAGTCAGCATACGGGAAAAAGGACAGTAGGCATCCTCACACGTCTGGACTGCACAGACACAGGCACAAATATACAGGCACACACATAAACATGTAAGCAATGCACCATTTGCAGTTCAAATTTACAAGCTGGCTTGAGGAAGTAAAAGTCCCGCCAGGTATTACTTTCATCCTGTGCTCTTAAAGGAGAGGTCACAGAGTTCTGCTGGTATGAAAAAGAATGAGAAAATTTGATGCAATGTAGACTGATTAATGAACTGGTAGCTAACACTAACTGAATGGGGCATAGAAACTAACTTTAATTTTCATTTCCCTATGCACCATTCAGTTAGTGCAACCAGTTCCTTTTTCCTGCCAACATCATTTGGTAACTTTGAACAACAGGGCTATGAATTGATTCACATTTGTTTTTCCTTTAACAGGTTTACTACTTAGCTCATCTGTCTGGCTGAACAGTTGTAGGATCAGCTGGTTCAGTGAATTGGCTGGAACAAATACGTGGCAGGATTTTTTATTTCTGAACCCGGCATGTCCGCCTCTGTATGTGTGTGTGAGTATGAATGTGTGTAGTTTTTTCATGATTGCCTGTGTGGTCACTATGTGCGTGTGTGGTTTTTAATAGTGTGCGTGTGTATGCACTATTCTGTATCTGTCTTATCCATACTGTGTTTTAACAGTTGCATGTATCACCAATTGTTCCCAGTGAAACATTGTCTCATCTCAATGTGTACTGCGTATATGGCTGAAACAACAATAAAAACCTACTTGACTTGACCAATTTGACCAGAAGTCACACAGGCAAACAAAGAATGGTTGTTGACTTACAAAAGCCGAACTCAGTACAGGCCTGGTAGAACCACTGGCGGTGTCCAGAATAAGCCACAGCATTGGATGTGTTTCTCAGCTCCTGCAGAGTTCGCTTGTGAGACGCCATCAGGCAGGGCAGCCCCTCTGTGTCCCTGTAGATCTGAGTCAAGCACAGCACTGAAAGCACCAATCAAGTAGCAAATTCCTGTTGCGGCCCTGCCTGATGGTGTCAATTCCTAAATAACAACATCAATATTACAAATGATCAATACTGGTAGCAGTAAAAGTAATTACTGTAATAATAGTAACAAAAGACTAATGAAAGACGTTAAACTGAAATTTCATAGTATAAGATAGATTTCACTGACTATAATAGTACAGCCAGAATATTCACTATTCAATTTAAAACTTAATTTACAAACCGCAAATGCTCATGTCTTGATTTTGTGTTTTACTTCTTGCCTCTAAAGGGGGGAGCAACACTTTACAGTAGTCTGAATGTTATTGCAGTTTCAGTTTTGGCCACCTTTAAGTTTCTTACATCCACAAGTCTGACCAAACGGTCGTATGCCTCCATTTCCTCCTCAAATGGCTCGCTCTTATTGGTCATCAAGTCGCAGAGCTCTTTGATGGACATGCCTCCGGCAATGTCATTGTACTGCACAGTGCCGATTATGAGCTCGGTTAGGCTGCCCAGTAGCTCGATCTGGTCGTCCAGACTGCAGGGTGTCTCACAGCAGGAGAAGTCCTTTGCCACCTTAGTCTCATTCCCACCCATCAGGGATGCCTCCACAGCTGCAAAGGCCTCCCAGATGTCTGCCACACACTAGGAAGACAAAATAACACCTGTATGCACATGTACACACATTTACCTATCCTTCCAAAAACCTATTTGTGTACTGTGTACTTAAGAAAAACATTCATTCATTCATCAACAGGGTTGTTGTCTTTTAATTTTAGATGCAAGTAGTTACTTTCTTATCACACTTACCTTATCAGAGCCTCCAACAGCCTCATTCGTTAAGCTTATACCTACAACCTGTAATCAAGGACAGCAGATAAAATCCATGTCACATATATACTGAAGTGGACAAAAATAATTTCAATCAAATGTGGTGCAACTATTTCTAGGTTTTGTTTGTTTCTTTTGTCTGCATCAAAACAATAAAAAAGATTATCTGGAAAAAGGTCAAACCTGATAAAATTCTGCAGAACACAAATATTGCTTTGCCAAATGCAGGCTCAAAGCCTCAATGCAGGCTTAGTTACTTTCACACTGCAATTCCGCAATGTTCAGTTTTTAGGGTATCAATACCTTTGTTCAGTTCTTTTTGTTTTTACCATTATGGGATTTTATCAGTTCCGACTGCACAGATTTCCTTATGTTTTTTCCTTGTTGTTCCAAAGCAGACATTGGTTGGTTTTATTAGTACAAAAACTTTTTTTTTTCCTAGGAGTTTTTTTTCTGGCAGAAGTGCAGACGTTCCATTATTTTTGTCCAAATCTGTACATAATTTTCAACATGTATGAGAAACCTGGAATATTATAAATTATCTCTACTGAAGAGTTTACTAAGGATACAATCTGTGCAGAAGGCTGTTGTACTTATTTTTGGTAACTGAGTGGTCAGTTTACTTTGTTGAAGGTGGAGAAGTCAAGTCTGGCTTCAACAGGAGCTGAAGAGGCAACTGCACCATAGATGAGGTGAGGAAACTAGAAAAGAGTGTAACACACAACCACACATCATGCTTTACCAGGTTGCATTTACAGGCAGGCACGCTACGAGATCTCTTTGACACATTGTAAAAAGTGAAACATAGACCCAACTTTAAAAAAAAACTAAGTAAACATGCTGCATGGACAGAGGTGTTGAAACATTTAGTGCCCAGCCCAAAGCACCCACCAATGTCTATGTGAATGACATTGGAATTGGAATCCAGGGCTTTTATGAGAACATTCAGGGCTATAGCTAATGGCAGCCCTGTGTATGGATCTTTTTTATGTTGGTTTGCCTCAATAATGCCATGTATGCAATGAATATAAATGTAAACCAACATATACATATAGGCGCATGGGATGAACTGGAACAGAGATTGAGAGTCAGGCCTTTTTGTCCAATATTAGTGGTTGAGCTGATAATGTTCTATAAACAGAATGGCCCAAAATTCCCAAAGCAACACTTCCACATTTTTTCTGAAAAGCCTTCCAAGAAGTACCCTATGTATTTAAAGCACCTTATGTATTTGAATACAATGTCAGTTCCTATGTTGTTGTACCAATCAGGTGTCTGAGTACTTGTCCATGTAGTGTACAGTTGCAAAAAGTATGTGAACCCTTTGGATTTCTGCATAAAATGTGTCCTAATCTAAAGTCACAACAATTGACAAACACATTATGCTTTAACTAATACTGCACAAAATTATATGTTTTCAGTTTTTCATTGAATACAACATAAACTCACAGTGCAGGGTGGAAAAAGTATGTGAACCCCTAGGCTAATGACTTCTCCAAGAGCTCCATAGAGTCAGGTGTCAGTCAACCTGGGGGCCCGTTAATGTGATGAGTTTGCAAGTGTTGGTTAAAGCTGCTCTATAAAAACTCACACTAGTTTTGAGATAGCTGTTCTCAAGAAGGATTGCCTAATGTGAAGGATGCCCCGCACAAAGAGCTGCGATCAAGAATTGTTGAGTTACATAAAGCTGGAAAGGGTTATAAAAGTATCTCTGAAAGCCTAGATGTTCATGTGTCTAGAGTAAGACAGATTGTGTACAAATGTAGAAAATTCAACACTGTTGCTACTCTCCCTAGACGTGGTCATCCTGTAAAGATTGCAGCAAGAGCACAGCACACAATGCTCAATAAGGTGAGAAGGAATCCTAGAGAGTCAGCTAAAGACTTCTGGCACATACAAACATACGTAAAACCTTCAGCAAGAATGGAGTTCATGGGAGGACACCGTGCAGGAAACCACTGCTGTCAAAGAAAAACATTGCTGCACATCTGAAGTTTGCAGAAGATCACCTGTATGTTCCACAGTAGTACTGGCAAAACATTGTGGACAGATGAAAGGAAAATTGAGTTGTTTGGAAGGAACACACAACGCTATGTGTGGAGAAAAAAAGGCAAAGCACCAACATCAAAACCTCATCCCAACTGTGAAATATGGTGGAGGGAGCATCATGGTTTGGGGCTGCTTTGCTGACTCAGGGCCTGGGCGGATTGCTGTCATCGATGGAAAAATGAATTCCAAATTCTACCAAGACATTTTGCAGGAAAACGTACGACCATCTGTCTGCCAACTGAAGCTCAAATGAGGTGATGCAACAGAACAACGACCCCAAGCTTAAAAGTAAATCAACAACAGAATGGCTCAAACAGAAGAAAATACGCCTTCTGGAGTGGCCCAGTCAGAGTCCTGACCTCAATCCAAATGAGATGCTGTGGCATGACCTCAAGAGGGCAATTCACACCAGACAACCCAAAAAATATTGCTGAACTGAAACAGTTTTGTGAAGAGGAGCGGTCCAAAATTCCTCCTGACCATTGTGCAGGTCTGATCTACAGTTACAGGAAATGTTTGGTTGAGGTTATTGCTGCAAAAGGAGGGTCAGCCAGTTATTAAATCCAAGGTTCACATACTTTTTCCACCCTTCACTGTGAGTTTTTACTTGTTGTATTTGTGCAGTATTAGTTAAAGTGTGTTTGTCTATTGTTGTGATTTACATGAAGATCAGCAAACATTTTATGCCCAATTTATGCAGAAATCCAAGTAATCCACAACGGTTCTCATGTTTTTCTTGCAACTGTATTCATGTATGCAGACATTGACTTTTACTAATAAACAACTGAAAATGCTATGCCCTGTCCCTTTAAGTCTAGATTTGAAACATGCATAACACTGACGATCATCGCACAATAATGGTACCTTGCCCCGTAACCAGGCAGAGAGTGCTCCTGCATAGGAGCCGCCGAAGCTGATCCAGGTGTTCTTCTCTGACAGGTGGTAACGATCTGAGATGTGATGGTGGAATGTTGCTAGGTCAGCAAGACTGTGTGTGAAACAAAGAAGAGTTCACACAGCTCAGATGTGTATTATCTATGTGCAATTTACAACACAAAAAATATGGGTTAACTACTCCCATTCTATATCCCCACCTCAGATCATAATAAATGTGAAAACACATTAGAAGCAGTGAACACACACACACACATACAGAATCACCTGGAGGCATTGGCACCTGTGGGTGAGGATGAAGGTGAGCACTGTGTATTCACTCCATCCCCTCACCCCACCCCCCAAGAGAATCTAACCTGCCACAGCTGCACCACTAGCATCTACTAGTGTGATTAGCGTCCTCTAGGATAACTAAACCTTAACTTCCAATTTTTGATTGACTAGCTAATTTGTTGTGTTCTGACGACATCTTTTTGTGTGCATTTTAATGACATTCCCATAGAGTAGTGCAAGTAGTAGTAGGCTTATAAAACCTAAACTTCAATTTCTGTGATATTCAGAATAGTGTCCCATCCTAACTCAACACCTCCCACCCCCATCATGTGTTCTCACGCCTGTTGGCTTGACAAATCTGACAGGTTCTCTGTCTCGAGACCCTCGGAATTAATGCTGTCGCCATAGAAACGGTGTTCCAGGGCCACAAGTAGTGCTCCATGCTCCTCTGCCATGACAACATGGTGCCCTAGAAAAGTACACAACCGAGTAAGTTTAAGTTTAGGGTAGTTGGCAGTTTTTCCCCAAAGCAATGTACAACACTGATTTTAGGAAGAAATATGAACATAACCTGCATACTAGTTAGAAACAATTAATATTATACACTGCAAAAGTAAATGGCTGGTAATTTATCAACCAAATATAAACTAAAAAGATGCACCTTTAGATGTCTCTTAAAATTCTCTGTCAGAACAGCATATGACACACCTGCCAGAACATCTACTTCAGAGATTCGGCCTTCTCCTCCAATGTAAAGAAAAACCGGTCCATCAGGCCTGTCCCAGTGCTGCTCATTCACAATGAATTTCTGAGGAACATATTATTATTGTCATTTATTTTTACTGCACCATAACATTGTTCGAAAAATGGAGCCCATGGCCACAGTTTAACTCTGGTTTGGTTCTCTCGTCTATATTTTACATTTTCTAACACAATATTTTATATCTCTTAAGTGTAGTTTTTTTTTTACTCCTAATGTCTCTATATTACTATGCGAGCAAAGTCAAATTCCTTGATTGTGTACTCAAACTAGGCCAATAAAGGCGACCCAGAAATGGATTGTAATTGCCTGCCTTGACAGAGGGCCTTTATATAAAAATAATAAATAATACTAATAATAAAGATAATAATATTGGGTCCTTACATTTCTAATTGCATCCCTGTAAACCCTATATTAACGTCTATAAATGTCATATGTTACACTGTGAGCCCAAGCAGGGCTATGCAAGGCTTACATCGATGAGGTGTGACTAAAAATGTTTGGTGTTCAGTGGCGGATGCTGGTATTCCAAAGAGGGAACGCTCACTGCCAACTTAAACATAAAATGTGTCCATTTACTTATACGTTAATTCTACCCTTCGTTCCTTCTCTAGAAAATGGTCTGCCATAGTGCTCTCCTAGCGGGCTAGTGCAGGTGCGCTAGCGTGTAGGCTGGTGTGTTCAGCACTGGGGGCGGGGCTCAACCACACTGGCTCTCACAGGCGCACCTGAAGCTGGTTGACGTAATTGATGGTTGCACCTGTGAGAGCTGGTGGCGGAAGAGCATGGCATGTTTTTATTGAGTGTGAAATTCATTGTTCGAGAGGTCAGGGACAGGGACAGAGACAGGACTGCTGAGTTGTCTGCCACAGGCTGCCGTGCTGTGTCGGGGCGTGGGCTGTTGTTGTACCTAGTGCGTTCGACCGGTCGTTTTGGGAACGTGGGGTAAGTTGATCTTGGGTATTGCGCGCTTTGTGTTTTTAAGAGATATAGAGCCCACGTCCGGCAACAGTGGCTGAGAGGCCAGTAGTGTCCCCGGTTATTGGGGTTGTACGCCGTATACGTATGTAGCCGAAGTCAGACAAACGTAGACAGACCGATTTGTTACTCGAACGGGCCTATTTACAGACCCAGATCAACTGACCCTAGCCTGGGCACGCCCATACTTACAGCAAGCACATCTTTTACCTGAGGGAAGGTGTCCTTGCGACTGCCATCAAAATGATCCAGTGGCTGGTGAAGAAGTCCTTCTTTGGCATGACCAGAAGGTCGATGTCCATGTATCGCGTTCCTCTGTACATAATGCTTGGCCTTTTGATACCGTGCTTCACGGACACGCTCTTTGATCTGCCAAAGAACCCTCCCTGAGACACAAGGGAGTTTGTGTCAACACATCACGTAAACTCATCTATACATCGACATCATTACAAATGACTTTTGATGAGGCTATCAGAACATCAAAACAGCAACAAACACGACAAACTGTCACGCGTCGATGCCAGAAAAGGCAATTTAGCCTACACGATGTATGCCACTGTGGGACAAGAACACGACTCGGCTCTCCAAACGCCATTTCACTCGAGTGTTTAGCAAATCAGCAAAGTCAACACACGCTTATCTTACGTGCTCATGTCTCATCCCAATGGCTGACTGATAAAGCTATCACCGAGAACAGTTTCAGTTTACAGCGGCCAGTAGTAGGCCAAATATTAAATGGTAGGTCTACAAACTTTGTGACTATAATGACCATTTTTTTTCCAAGTAAAAGCGCACAAAATGACAGGTTAAAATATGGGTACTTTGCCTACTACCGACTAACAAAATACGCCTGTTTTTTTCTTCTGATTAAACATTTTTGGGATTTCTTCCATGTTACTGTCGACTGTCCAGTTTGTAAAATATTACATCGCATGGCACGAGTTACACTGTCTTCATCTTTTTTTTTTTCACAAGCGCGAATTTCACCCCAGCAATCACTGCAACCATTAATTTGTGACACCCACAACTTCGCATTAACAAAGAAATAAGGAATGGTTTACCACCGCATACGTAGTTCAGGAGGAAAGCGATGATTGTCAAGTGACCTGTCGAGAAATACATGACTTAAGATGATCAGTGAACGGACTCCAGCAGACATGCTTGTTTTTGATCGAGGGCGTTTCGAAGTGGTCTTATAAGGCCTTCCGTAAAAGAAACGTTATCTATTCTTACAGACACGCGTCCAGGCATGTTTTTTTCTGTGAGATACGGGGCAACTAAACACATGACCAACGCTTGCTTAGGTAGACACTTAGACACTTGTATTCACAGCCACTGCACAGGGACTGAACCCGATTCCAGTCCAAAGACGTGTGAAGTAAAGTGGAAGTAAAATGTGACGGACTGCAACATAAACACACAAACACATAAAACGACAAAAACCCATCACATTTTATTTTAAAAGGCGCCTTAGCTGCAACAGGACATTTAACAGAGTATAGACAACAGGTTTGTGAGATTGGTCTTAAGCGTTCTGAGGGAGCTGGATGCTTCAGTAAAATAATGCATCAAGTCGTCAAGGCACCTATGAATCCGACCAAATATACCTCCTGCCAAACCAAAACAAACGGAAGGCTGTTGTAGGATCAGAAAAGTGCCGTTTTGTATACTGAATTAAATCCACAGATTGAATGTAATATTTTCACTTAGACCTATTTGCTCTCCAGTGTTCTGGTCAGCTGGAAGCAGTGCAACATGTCATTAGGCCACATGGGGCCCTCGTTGTGCCTTAAAGCTTTGAGAAAGCCACCTCCTTAGGGCCCTTTTTCTCCATGGCAGCCTGAGCTGACTTCATGACATCCTGTGTTTGCAGCATGCTCATATTCCACGTGGCCTAGAAAAAATGACAACAAAAATAACAATAATAGTCGTTATATAGCACAAAATTACAATGTGCTGTGTTTAAACAGATAAAACGGAGGGGGGGGGGTGCAAATAAGACAGGCAATACCAGAGTTGAAAGTATACAGTGCCTGACAAAAGTCTTGTCGCTTATCCATTTTGTAGAAACAAAAGCTTATAACCTTACTTTTAATTAATCCATTGATTTAAAAAATGTCTCATATGAAAGCTAAAACCCTCCTAAATTATGTTAATATACTGAAAATAAATGTGCTTTACTGAAGAAAGATTGATAATTTAATGAACACAGAAAGGTCAGATTTTGGCAAGACAAAAGTTTTGTCGCCTACAGAAAATGGAACAAATAATTTACTTTAAATACAAAAATATGTTCCATAACATCAGTGAATCAAGTAATGGTGCTGTGAGATTGATATTTAATATCTTGTATGACCTCCATGAGCTTGAAGGACTGCATCCATGAAAATGATTCATACAATTTATTGATGAAGTCATCAGGAATAGCACAGAAAGCAGTCTTACATGCCTCCCAGAGTCCATAAAGATTCTTTGGTTTTGCCTTCCATGCTTCGTCTTTCATTCTACCCCAGACATGCTCAATGATGTTCATGTCTGGTGACTGGGCTGGCCAGTCCTGGAGCACCTTGATCTTCTTCGCCTTGAGGAACTTTGATGTAGAGATGGAAGTATGCGATGGAGCACCATCCTACTGCAAAATCTTCGGTTGGCAATGTAAGAGGTTGCTAATACTTCTTGATATTTTAGGCTATTGATATTGCCTTCCACCCTGCAAATGTCTTACACTCCCATACTAAATGTAACCCCAGACTATGATTTTTCCACCACCAAACCTAACTGTTTTCTGTGTGAATCTTGGATCCATGCGGGCTCCAGTAGGTCTCCTGCAATATTTGCAGTGGCTGTGATGTAATTCAACCAAAGATTTATCTGAGAAATCAACTTCCATCCATTTAGCAGGCTGTGGGCCTTAATTGCCAAATGTTTTTTAATTGCCTTTTGTTTAATGCTGGTTTATGTGCACTGATTTGACAATGGAGGACATTTTGAGACAGAATTCTACTAACTGTTCTGGCTGACACATGGATTTGAGGTGACCAGCCCTTTTTATACACACACACTAATTGATTGATCAATAACTGATCACAGATGAGGCTGTAATCTAGGATTGGGTGCATCATATGACAAGCCGACAAGACTTTTGTCTTGCCAAAATCTGACTTTTCTGTGTTCATTAAATGATCAATCTTTCTTCAGTGAAGCAAATTTATTTTAGTATATTGAGCATAATTTGGGAGGGTTTTAGCTTTCATATGAGACGTTTCCAGTTTCCACAACCAATGTATTAATTAAAAGTCAGGTTATAAGCTTTTGTTCCTACAAAATGGATAAGCGACAAGGCTTTTGTCAGGCACTGTAGATTCGAGAACACAACGGCGGGCAGGGAGACTGCTAGAAATGTTGGGTTTTATAAAAGAATCTAATCCCCCCCATATATCAATAACAACATTAATAGTGTCCCGAAACAGCCCCCTGTCAATGCTGGGTGTTCAGAATCACCCTAACTGCCTAACATCCTAACCCCCACCCCCCAACCCCAGCGCCGCCTCTGTAAATTGGGTCAGAAATGATAATCATGCTCACCATGTAGTCGAGGCCCTCGGTCACGCTGTGGTCCCGCGAGTAGATGAGGTTCATCTTGGTGCCCTGCACAGCCACAGGGCTGCGGGCCGCAATCTCCCCTGCCAGCTCCAGGGCTGCCGCCATCATGGACTCTTTATCAGGCAACACCCGGCTACAACACACAAGATACAGAAATCAAAACAACCCCGCTCATAAGCTCATGAGCTCATAACCCTCACTCATTGTGGTGGCTTAGTCTGTCCCATGACGGCTACAAGGCGTAAAGCTCTCTTTGTTTAGCTAACTACTTCCAGTGGTATGAAGATCTTAGTCATTCCCTAGTCATTAAAGGTCTATAACACCCATAGATCCTGAGATGCATCACTAATGAGGTGTCCTGGAAATTTTGCAGACCACCTGGACCATGCGACTTGGCAAACAAACCTAACAAACAGGATGACTGAAACAGGACCCAGGAAATAAGAGAATAATAATAATAAAACCTAAAGTGCTATGGAAGTGAAATGGAAAGCGGCTTGAGGGAGGACGAGGACTCTACTAAAGGAGTAGAGAAAAGAGATGGTGAAAGAGCAGGACGAGTGCAGTTGGAAAAGGTAAAGGAAAAGAAGCTTTAGGGTTGTCCGTGTGCTTGGCAGAGGACTACAACAGTGAAGCCTTAAAGCTGCAGTAGGCAAGTTTACAGAATTCCCAGATGGAGGTCGGGTTAAGTCGAATTTCGAATTGGAAATTCAAAATTAGGTCCCTCCCCCAACCCCCCAAACCACTCCCCCTGTATAGTCAAGGCAGTGCATGTGAGTGCACGCAAGTACATGCCAGAGTGTGCGTCCCCAAGCTAGGGAGCAGGTGTAAAGTATCCAAGGCAACTGCAACCTAAACTCCTAGAAGCTGCTGTGATACTCAAGCTGTTGCGCTTTTACCAATAGATACTGGACATAACTGTTGTAATACACACATGACAACAGGTAACAAAACCTAAAATGAGCCAACTGTGAAAGCATGTCCTACCACAAGAGCTGTTGGTCACCTTCTACACTGCTGTCACTGAATCCATTCTCCATTCATCACAATTTGGTTTGGAGCTGCCACAAAGCAGGACAAACAGGATACAATGTACAATTGGGACAGCTAAAAAAATCCCCCCTGCCCTCCCTCCAGGACTTGTACATTGGAAGGACCAGGAAGTGGGCAGAGAACATCATTGAAGACCCCAGTCATCCTGCACACACTCTCTTTAACATCCTTTCCAGATTCCTGTGCACCAAAACAACACAGGAACAGGGTCTTCCTGTTGTTGCCAAGTTGTGCCATCCCCACTTTGGCCATTTATCCACTTTTCAGACTGCTCAGACGTTCATACTTAAAGCAACACTAAGTAGTTTTTTCGACCTTAAAATAATCACTGTGTGCACATGGATGAGCCTAATCCAATTTTAAACAAACTTGCACAGGCTATTAAAAGAGACAAGCTTCTATTACTTCCAGCTTTACAGTATTTCACTGGGCTATGTTAAAGAATTCTTTGTAACGGTGTACAGAATGCTTCAAAAGCCATGATAGATTCTCTATCGCAGTGGTCCCCAACCACCGGGCCGCGGCCCGGTACCGGGCCGTGGAGCAATTGGTACCGGGCCGCACAACAAATAATCAATATGGAACGTTTCGTCATGAAACAAAAAAAGCAGACGCTACAACTCAAACCCGCTAAACAAAAGCTGTACCATATCAGTTATTGGAAAACTATTCCAAAATGACGATGATGGCGAATCACGCATCCACCGGCAAATAGTGATCACTCGACCATTAGCGGGCTATCACCCACAGACGGAGCTGCTGCCATGACCGGACGGCTGTCTGGTTTAACTGCGAGCATTACGGAAGTTGCGCCTGAATGTGAATCTACACATTGCATCATTCACAGGGAAATGCTGGCAAGCCGGAAAATGCCACCAGAATTGAACAGTGTATTGAATGATGTTGTTTAAGTTATTAACCATGTCAAAGCACAAGCCCTTAACTCGCGCCTGTTTGAGCAGCTTTGTGAGGAGATGGATGCGGAGCACAGACGTCTTCTCCTATACACAGAAATAACATGGCTGTCCCGAGGGAAATCGCTGGTCAGAGTGTTTAAATTACGAGAGCCACTGCAAAGATTTCTCTCAGAAAAGAAGTCAGCGCTGACAGCGCATTTCAGTGACGAGGATTGGGTCGCAAAACTGGCTTACCTGTGCGACATATTCAACCTGCTTAATGAACTCAATTTGTCACTTCAAGGAGAAATGACAACTGTCTTCAAGTTGGCAGATAAAGTAGTAGATTTGTGGGGACGGCGCGTGAACAGAGGCATATTTGACATGTTTCAAATATTAGTAGGGATTTTGGGTGAAACTGAGCCTGAGCCTTCATTCACCCAACTGGTGCACGATCACCTGTCTTTGCTGTTAAAGGAGTTCGAGCGCTATTTCCCAACCACAAAAGACCCACGAACTGGCAAGGAATGGATCCGCGACCCATTCGTCAACAAACCAGGTGAACTCAGCATGTCTGTGCAAGAAGATGATCAACTGCTGGAGATTGCAAATGACGGCGGCCTTAAAAGTCTGTTTGAGACAGCAACTCTGCCGGTGTTCTGGATTAAAGTCATGGCAGAATAGGCTACCCTGAGATCGCCACCACAGCAGTGAAAACCCTGTTGCCATTTCCAACATCCTATCTATGTGAAGCGGGGTTTTCTGCCGTGACAGCAACAAAAACAAAACAACGGAGTAGACTAGCAACACACTTCAGATGTCAATGTCTTCCATCACTCCCAGATGGGACCGTCTCATTGCAGAGAAACAAGCTCAGGGCTCCCATTGATTTGACGTTATGTTTTAACTGTTCTTTATTCGTATTTGGTTATCTTATTTTGAAGGAATGTTGAAATATTGTTGAATGTTGAAGGAATGAAAATATTTTTTTATTTATAAATGTATCTGTGGCGCATCTGTATCTTATTTTGACGGTATATTTAAAGTAAACGTTAAGATAGCGACCAGTCACGAGTCAGAGCGCTCTGAGGCCACGCCCCCCCGGGCCGCAGTAAAATTGTCAAGCATTCACCGGTCCGCGGTGATAAAAAGGTTGGGGACCACTGCTCTATCGGGTGCATGTGTAATCTATTTCTGATATGACCCGGTGCTACTCAGCTACTGACCTCACGATACGTAATGATTGAAATATGGCTATCAGACACACATCGGAACGCTGATGTGGTACACTGATACATCTACTGGTACATCTACTTATTTTAGCTGTGTTCATCTGTGTTTTCTTCTTTTGTTTTGTTTTCATTTTGCCATTCACCTGTGTCCTGTTTTGTCTGCTGCCGGTTACGCAATCTCCCTGCATCTGGTATATTTTAGTTTTAATAGCTACAAAACTGACCTGACAAGTCCGCAGTTCTTTGCCTCATCAGAGTACATCTTGCGTGCAGTCAGAGCCAACTCATTTACCAAGCTAAAGGCAAACAGAAAAAACACATGATCAGCATGGATGTCCATTAATATTGTTTTACACAAGCCACCATAAGTGTGCCATTTTGAGACACTCCCAGAGGAAAATACTGCTCGTCTTTCAGACACAAATAAGACCTATCTTTTTATTTTATTCTACCAAGTGGCTTTTAGAAGAAACAATTCAGAATTTAGCCATTGTTTTTGTCTTTGTCTCATAGCACTTACAATAAACACCTAATAAATAGTGTCCAGTGAAGCCTGATATAAGTCCAAATAAATTCAATCTTTAACGGCTTTTCTCCTAAGAGGGTTCCGATCAAAACAGATCATAAGTCAATAAGGTATTTTTCTATTTTTCTGAGAGACAAAGATAAGACTGTTTAAGAGGTAATATTTTTTCTCTTGGCTTCTTGAATCCTACAATAAATTGGCACAAAGTGACACATGACTTTCCTGAAAACAACGAGGAAAGAAGTGCTTTGTATTGGGGACAGAGCCAAAAGCTACATATGCTCACCTGCGGCTACCTATGACTTTAGGCAGTCTCTGCAGCGTGCCCACATCGGCTGCCAAACCAATGTCAACTTCCTGTTAGCAAAAGTAAATATGGGTTAGTACTCAGAACACCCAGCAATGCCACCAAGCAGGTTAAGTTTTGCAAAGTTTGCTTCAGTGGTTGTCTGGTATTTCCTACAAAGTTCTCCTCACCTACAGATCACAAGGATCAGTTGGCCCTCCCTTACAACAGACTCCGATCCTTCAGGGTCAGAGCCTTCTGTGCTGTTGCCCCCACCCGAACCCCTCTATATCCTCCTGTGCCCTTTCTCTGGGCCTATTTAAAGAGCATCTTCACAGATACATTTGTCCTTTAAACCCCTCCCCCTCCTATGTACCTGTACCTTTGTTCAATGACCTTGGGTATCTTGTGCTTGTAAAAGTATGTAGCTAGATATGTAGTCTAGAGTATATAGATTAGGATTTTACCAACTACAATCAGGTTGTAGCTTTCAGGGTTTAAACCAAATATAGTACATCACGTGGAATCGATAACTGGAAATTACAGCATAGAACCATAACTGGACAAAGCATCAAAAACTGCACATTATAAGGCAACCCTTGTCAGCTCTCAGTGCTTTACTAATCAATTTATGTTGCATTAATATTTCAAGACACTACTGACATTGTGCAATCAAAACAGTTTAAAATACAGTACCGGTCAAAAGTTTTAGAACACCACACTTTTTCCACCAGTTTTTTTTACTGAAAATCATTCAGTTTATTGTGTCATTGCACTCAAAAATGACAGCACAGAACAAATAAGCAATTTGAGTTGAAAAAGAAATCATAGAATCAATTCATAAACCAAAATGTATTCTAAACTTTTGACTCACCAAAGTAGCCACCTTTGGCAGATATAACAGCTGAGGATACTTGTAGCATTCTTTCTACAAGAGAAATCAAATTCTTCAGAAAGTTCTTTCCAAGTCTGTTGCAGAAGTTCCCATAAATGTGTGGCACCTGTAGGTTGCTTGGCTTTCACTCTTCTGTCCAGTTCATCCCAAACCAGCTTGACGGGGTTTAAGTCTAGAGATTGTGCTGGCCACTCCATGCTTTCAAGCTTACAATCTTGTTCTTTTTCCTAAGGTAGTTTTGGCATAGTTTGGACCACAGTGCCTGACAAAAGTCTTGTCGCTTATCCATTTTGCAGAAACAAAAGCTTATAACCTTACTTTTAATTAATCCACTGGCGTTGGAAATGTCTCATATGAAAATTTAGGAGGGTTTTAGTTATGTTAATATACTAAAAAATAAATTTGCTTTACTGAAGAAAGATTGATAATTTAATGAACACAGAAAGGTCAGATTTTGGCAAGACAAAAGTTTTGGTCGCCTACAGAAAATTAAACAAATAATTTACTTCAAATACAAAAATATGTTGCATAACATCAGTGAATCAAGTAATGGTCCTGTGAGATTCATATTTAATATCTTGTATGACTTCCATGAGCTTTAAGGACTGCATCCATGCGGTTCAACAATGATTCATACAATTTATTGATGAATCCATCAGGAATAGCAAAGAAAGCAGTCTTACATGCCTCCCAGAGTCCATAAAGATTCTTTGGTTTTGCCTTCCATGCTTCATCTTTCATTCTACCCCAGACATGCTCAATGATGTTCATGTCTGATGACTGGGCTGGCCAGTCCTGGAGCACCTTGATCTTCTTCGCCTTGAGGAACTTTGATGTAGAGATGGAAGTATGCGATGGAGCACCATCCTGCTGCAAAAATTGTGGTTGGGGATGTAAGAGGTTGCTAATACGTCTTGATATTTTAGGCTATTGATATTGCCTTCCACCCTGCAAATGTCTTACACCCCCATACTGAATGTAACCCCAGACCATGATTTTTCCGCCACCAAACTTAACTGTTTTCTGTGTGAATCTTGGAAGCTTGGGCTCCAGTAGGTCTCCTGCAATATTTGCGGCGGCTGTGATGTAATTCAACCGAAGATTTATCTGAGAAATCTTCTGCCACTTTTTCAGTGTCCATCCTTTTAGCAGCCTGTGGGCCTTGCCAAATGTTTTTTAATTGCCTTTTGTTTAGTGCTGGTTTCTGTGCACTGATTCGACCATGGAGGACAGAGACAGAATTCTACTAACTACACAGGGATTTGAGGTGACCAGGCCTGGTGGAGCTCTGCTGCAGTGGAAAAGGGGCTGGCCTTGAAACAAACGGTCCTCCCGAGCAGTTGTCTAGCAGGGTCTGCCGGATCTGGGCTTGTCAAAAACATCTCCAGTCTATTCAGATCTTTTTCTTATTCTTTGTACTTGACGCTGAGACACATTGAAGGTGTCAGCCACCTCAGCAGTGGATCTGGTCTTCACCCTCTTGATAATTAATGCTTTGGTCTCAGGGTGCATCTTAGGCATGTTGTCAGAGGGCAAGTTGGAGTTGATGTGAAGGTCTGGTATGCTGGGGTTCTTTTTGTACACATCCACTAATTGACTGATCAATAACTGATCACAGGTGAGGCTGTAATCTAGGATTGGGTGCATCATATGACAAGCCGACAAGACTTTTGTCTTGCCAAAATCTGACTTTTCTGTGTTCATTAAATGATCAATCTTTCTTCAGTGAAGCAAATTTATTTTAGTATATTGAAAAAAAATTTGGGAGGGTTTTAGCTTTCATATGAGATATTTCTACAACCAATGTATTAATTAAAAGTCAGGTTATAAGCTTTTGTTTCTACAAAGTGGATAAGCGACAAGACTTTTGTCAGGCACTGTAGTGTTTTGGGTCATTATCTTGCTGTAGGATGAACATCTGTGACTAGGCACATACCAGAGGGTACTGCATGGCTCCGCAGAATGCTGTGGTATCTATATTCGTTTAGGATGCTGCTCACTCTGTACGTCACTAAGCCTGGATCCAGCAAAACAGCCCCAGACCATCACACTTCCTCCTCCATGTTTTACAGTTGATGTCATACACAGTAGAACCATCCTCCCACCTACTCAACGGCGTACAGAAGTCCTGCGTGATGAACCAAAGATTTGAAATTTTGATTCATCAGTCCATAATACCTTCTTCCAGGCGTTACTAGTCCAATGGCTGTGTTTCATGGCCCAGGAAAGCCTCTTTGTCTTATTCTGATGTCTTAGCAGCGGCAGCTCGAAGCCTTCTCTTCACAGTTGAAACTGAGACTTGCTTACTACGACCACTATTAAGCTGTACTTGAAGCTGTTGTCCTGTGAGCCACCTATTACACAACCTGTTAACTCTTAGAAACATGTTCTCTGATTCAGTTGTAGCTTTGGGTCGGCCAGACCACTTCCTGTCAGTTTCCCCCAGTTTCTGAGTGCCTTTTGATGGTGAAGAAAACTGTACTCACTGACACCTTGACTTTCTTTCCAATTTCCCTGTAGGATAGACCAACACTTTTACGTGTTATGATGGTCTGTCTCTCTTCCAATATTTATTCCCCTTTCCTTTCCATTTTTGTAGCATTACACTACTTTATGCAGTACAATACTGTTCACCTGATGATCCTGAGGGTCTGGTACCACATTGAGCCCATTTACATGCATCACATAACCGGGTTATTGGAATAAACTGGTTATTGGAATAAACCGTTTATTGTTGTTTACATGAATAAACTTGTGTTCAACAATAAACGGTTTATTCCAATATTCCCATATTTTGATAACCAACGCCAAGCAAGTTTACATGCTCGCGCAATCTCAACATACAGTTTTCAACGCATGTGCAGTTATAAAACAACGACAATAACCCGAACATGCTGGTTATATGTCTTGAGAAATCAGTTTATCAGCCAAAAACCTACCTGTGCGAATCGGGTTACTCATAAACCAATTACAGCAATAAACGGGTTATTGTAAACTGTTTATTCAGTTTATATGAGCACTTGAAAGGGGTCCTTCCGCTAAAAATCACTTTGAGTAGCTCTATTTACAATGTGGTGGGTCACAACAAGCAGTATATGCACGCAGCACTCCAAGACGTGAAATTCGACCCTCATGGTTTTACTGGTCCTTGAAGGGTCAAGCTAACCAAAACGAGCGGATCAGAGCAGGCTAAACCTATCTACGTGACTAGGTCGTAAGCCCCGCCCAGAGCCATGTATGGTACGCCCACATCCCAGAGGAAGAACAGTGGACAGAAGCTAGGTGAGCAAAGACAGTGAATTTGCCCAATCAGAGGTGCCTTATTGACACGTCATGGATATTCACGAGGGACACCGGAAAGCCAGTCGTTCAACCACTAGACCTGTTCTAGCTTACAGAAAACAGCGTCAAGCAAGAGATCTAGGACATCATTTTTCACAGAAATGACGCACACTTCTTGTTCCATGAAAAAGGCCTTTTTGTATAATTCTAAAATGTACACTATTTTTAAGTTTTGGGTAACCAAATGCTTTTTTTAACCTCTAGCTGTTAAGTACTTACCTTTGTACCATTTCAAGGTATTTATTATGAAATGTTCAAGGGATTGAAACTGCAATAAATAACTGGAAAAATGAGGGTGTTCTAAAACGTTTGACCGGTAGTGTATATTATATAATACTAGTAATATACATATAGATATATACACATGCATTATACTAGAAAAGCACTCAGAGAAGACAGACCTTCGCCAAACAATTCAGTCAACCCCACCCCCTTTTTATTATTTCATCAATGGGATTTTCCATGTTTATCAGGTTCTCTGCTTGGCCCCCAATTTCACTTTTACATGGCTTTGCAGGCTATTGTGATTTTCTCGCAATATGCTCGTCCTACATTCACCAAAATGTATCATCCAAATCCTTTTTTGACTTGTCGAGTTATCTTGCTAATGAAAACATAACCTTCTTATATATATAAAATAAAATGTGGGCCTACCTTAACCTGAAACCAAGCATCCTGAGTACAAAGGCGAATGTCACAGGCAGTAATAAGATCCACACCTGGGGGAAAAACACACACACGTGAAATTTGAAGTTACTCTCAAGTGAAAACATTTTGCATAAGAGTCATGAACATTTACAACAGATAACCAACACTAGCAAATATTTTTTCCTTTCATACAACACACTCATTTTAAAGGACAAACACATATGCACACATAATGGTAACACCAAACATCCTTTAGTTTAGAACCTATTATTCATCTTATCAACTGTCTCTGGTAACACTTTCCTCTTACCTCCTCCTACACAGGCTCCATGCACTGCAACCACTACTGGCTTAGGGCACTGGAAAAATGGTGAAACGGAAGGAAAACTTTAAGCAACTGAGAATTGCCACAGAGAATTGTTATTTCAGGAAATTTAAAGTGGGGAAAATTACTGACAAAATAAAAATAATTCGCAAAAAACCTTTTCAATCACTGAGAAAGTCTCCTGATACTTCCTGATAATGCGCCGCAGGTTCCACGAGGTCCTGGCAATGTCATCCCCCTCAGGCTGTAGTACATCACTAGCCATGTCCATCAGGTCAATACCTACAGGACAAGGCCCGTCCATAAGGTCAGTGCCTACACAACAAGCTCAGTCCATAAGGTCAATACCTACAATACAAGCCCAGACCTAAGCACATCATGCCTCATGTACCCACTGATTGATAACCTGCATTAAGAGTCTACAATTTAGGCCTAGTGCCACATATTCTAAATCACCTGGTTCTACTTATGCACTTGATACAGGTGATTCCACTAATTAACTCCTCTACCCAGCTGAACCATAAGAATCAACTAATATAGTGAATTGATGGAACATATTTGTGGTGCTGGATTGTAGTTTATACAGTGGTGCTCATATATTTACATACCCTTTCAAAATGAGTGGTTTCCTGCCCATTTGTAAGAGAAAATGAATGATTACACACAAGCCTGTTTTTCCATGTGTGGTTGGTGAACAGTTGAAGTAATTTATTGTGAGAAAAATGTGAGAACTCAATTCAAACCAAAATGACAACAGAAATAACGCAAAGTACCCTGATCAAAAGTTTACATACCCTAGTTCTTAATACTGTGTATTTCCCCCATGAGCATCAATAACCGCTTTCAGTCTTTTGTGGTAGTTGTCAATGAGCCTCTTGATCTTTTCAGAGGGTAAAGCCGCCCATTCTTCCTTGCAAAAGGCCTCCAATTCCTGCAAATTCTTAGGCTGTCTAGCATGAACAGCACGCTTCAGGTCTCCCCAGAGTGGTTCAATAATATTGAGGTCAGGAGACTGAGATGGCCATTCCAGAACCTTCACCTTGTGTTGTTGGAGCCACTGGCACGTTGATTTGGCCTTGTGCTTAGGGTCGTTGTCATGTTGGAAGGTCCAAGTACGACCCATGCGCAGGTTCCGGGCTGAGGAGTGCAGATTTTCCTCCAGTATTTTCTGGTAACTGGCAGCATTCATCTTGCCTTCAACCTTTACCAAATTTCCTGTGCCTTTGTAGCTCACACACCCCCAAAACATCAGGGATCCACCACCATGTTTCAACGTTGGAATGGTGTTCTTCTCGTCATAGGCGTTGTTGATGCCTCGCCAAACATAGCGCTTGTAGTTCTTCCCAAAAAGCTCAATTTTGGTCTCATCACTCCACATTATTTTCTCCCAGAAGTTTTGGGGTTTATCTCTGTTGAGTTTGGCATATTTGAGACACATGTCTTTGTGGCATTTGCGTAGAAGTGGCTTCTTTCTTGCAACCCTTCCATGAAGGCCATATTTCCCTATGTGCCTTCTCACTGTAGAGCTTGACACCTCCACATGGCTTTCTTTGAGGGACTGCTGAATTTCCCGTGATGTTAACTGAGGTGTCTTCTTTACATCCCGAACCATTTTTCTCGCTGTTGTGGGGGAAATTTTGCTTGGTCTACCTGACCGTGGCTTGATGTCTGTGGTTCCTCTTGTTTTCCACTTCTTAATTATTGTTTGGACAGTGCTGACAGGCATTATCAGCTGTTTGGCTATTTTCTTGTACCCGCTCCCTGACTTGTGAAGCTGTACTACCTTCTCCCGCAGATCTTTTGACAATTGCTTTGATTTTCCCATGGTTTTTCATCCGAAAGTAACACAACACCACGTGAAGGATACAAGGTTGTCTCAGGAGTCCTGCAACTGTACATACCCATTAATTACAAGCTAATTATTAGCACAGGTGAAGATAATTACCCTTAATAGACATCCAATCCCATTTGTGTCAAGTTAGGTGCAGGTTATCAAGTCAAATTATAAGGGTATGTAAACTTTTGATCAGGGTGATTTGGATAGTCTCTGTTCTCATCATGGTTTAAAAAGAGGAAAAATGGGTCTGTCACAATAAATGGGTTTGGCCAACCATTATCCTAGTGTACAAAAGAGAAAAAATGTGTTATCATTCATTTTCCCAGAGAAATAGCCAATAAACCAAAAAATGTGTTAGGGTATGTAAATATATGAGCACCACTGTAAATCAGATTGCCAATCACTGCATATGGCTAACTTCCCTATTATTAATATCAATTCAGATTATTCTCTACATAAACAGATTTTAAATTCCTCAATAATTTGTTCTTCCTGTAAAAAGAAACAGTTTCTTTTTTCTATATTAATTGAACAATGGGGCCACAACCAGCATTTCAAACACATTCTAATTCAGGTATAGCCTGTAGACCAAAGAATCAGAATGTGTATAAAGGAACACAAGGAATTTAGTCTTACTGCTCTCCTTTTTTTCTCTCCTATGTACATTTCACAACTATCTTACACAAACAAGGAAGGAAAAGAAACAATTGTATGTGTATAGAAACACATGTATGTGTATGGTTTACCATGCAATGATCCTGAATGTTTAGGACCGCATAAGCAAAGTATACAGAGAAGATTACGTCACACCACACACACTACTAAGGCAACTGAGGGCAAGTCAGCCCAAATGACACTACCACATTCCTGCTGGCAGAAATAGCTTGTCATGCTGGCAAAACAGAGTGGTTTAAGGTCATCAATTTATCTACATATCACTCAGTTACCTTTAAAAAAATACTGTAAGTGAGATCAAAAGATTAGCTCATTATTTTGACATTCCACAATGTAAGATGGCAGAGCAAGATGGTATGGCATGCAGCAGGCAGTCATGCTGGTGAAGAACTGAAACACTATTCCATGGAACACACCCCGTATTATGTTATGGTGCAAAAATACATAGGCTTACAGTTGAAATTACACCACACTCAGCACCCATGCTGCAACCATAAGACACTTTTGCCATTGCTGTACACCTTTCTCCTCCTCTCTTTACATAACTTGCATCTACTATTCAGTTGTTTTTTAAGAGTTTATTTGAATGTGTTTCTGCACAGATTTAGTGAATGATTGGAGCAAATAAATATGTGATACTGGATTGTAGCCATGCCTATCACTGATATAAGGGAATAGAAAACTAAGAAGATTACCAGCAGTGAAGATTTTTCCAGCGCCCGAGACGATCACAACTCGACATTCTGAATCACTAGCAATCTGGTTAAAGCAGTCCACCATTTCACTAAAACACAATGGAGAATAGGCTTAAAGTCAACAGTTAAAGCTGTAAACCTACTCTAAATACTACTTTTGACAATATCATCAGCAGAGGTGGAGATCCCGGCTTCAGAAAGTAAAAGCCTTGCCATGTATTCCTTCTACCTATGCACCAACACAGGTGATTTTACCAATTCGTTTAATTACCTCTCTAATGATCTGTGTGATCTTTAGGATCAGCTGATTTAGAAAATAGTTGCATCAAATATGTGGCAGTGTTTTACTTTCTGAATCCAGGACATCCAACTCTGCTCATCAGAAAATGGAAAGGAAACAAAACAATTGACACAAAAAATTGAAACAACAAAAGGCTACCTCCAGAATGCCCTGTTCATGGCATTTCTTTTCTCCGGGCGGTGCAGCTCCACATGGGTGATGGCGTTCGCCGGGCGACTGATGACCAGTGTGGAGAACGGGGAAACGGGGCCCTCAGATGACATTGCTCTTAGGTAGTGTACTGCCGGTGACCACAAACGTTGGTCTAAACAACAATATATGAAAAAAAAATTAAACCTAAAAAGACCCTGAAAAATGGAAAACGTGAAAAAAACTGTTAAACTTTAAAACTATAAGATATTAACTGTACGATATACAGGTAAAAAACACATCTTAAAACAATGACAACACCAGCATTAGTAAGGTAAACCTATGACAATCTGCAAACTCGTTACCAAAACAGTACCTTCACTAATACGTTTCTGTAAGATATATGAAAATGTTAAAATTCAACTCCTGTGGGAAAGCCCGAAAAAAAAAAACAACAAAAAAAAAAAAAAAAAACGGTTAGGGTATCGATAAATGGTATACTTGGAAATTTCACCTCCCCTACCAGAGGTAGAGTTAGGGTAGGGTTAGTTTAGAAATAAGAAGTAGGGTTAGAGTTAGGAGGTAGGGTTAGTTCAGGTTTAGAGAGTAGAGTTAATTTAGGTTTAAGAGGTAGGAATAGGGTTAGGTTTAGAATGTAGGGTTAGGGTAGGGTTACAGACTTCAATAATTTGTTACCTTAATTTCAAGGTAATTTCTGTCTAACTTCCATATGAACTATTCACTGTTGCTCTCTTAAGAACCCCAAACGGCTTTGGCAGCAGCTGTAAAGTACCACCAACTTAAGACATTCAAAAACTATCAACAAAGCTGGTGCTGGCATTATGACTATTGGTCGATTGTTGTGTGTGTGTGTGTGTAAAAATTAGTACGTAGAAATGTGTTTTAAAACAACAAGTGGCAAAACTGTAGGTCGTTTATCTGAAAATCATCAGTGGACCACCAGCAAACCCCTTGAGCAAAACGCTAGTGGGACACAGAAATGGATTTATCCCAAAATAAGTGGTTGCCTCGGTTCAACAGCTAGCCCTTTAGTACCTAAATTTAGTTTCACCAATGAATTACATAGAAGACAATGATGTCGGATAGAGAGCAAGGACTGAAGTGAGTTTAGTAAGATGACTGTATCCACATATGCTTTCCAGACTTTTAGATATGGATATGCAATGTTCAATTGCCAATCACTTGTACTGATGGCATATTTTAAAATTAAGCCTGTTGAGAAAGAGAAACATGTCTCGTATAATCCTTACAGTTGCTTTGACTTGAAAACTACTCTACTTTGACACCACTTTCTTTGGTCACGACAACTATACTCGACACGGCCCCCATAGGCTTCCATTATAAAATATAAAAAAAACTTACAATGTTATCTAACTTTGTTCGTAGACTTTTAAGTGGCGGCTGCCGTGAAAGCGGCTATTTTGACGCAGGTGGGAGTTGTGGCCAGACGGACTCCTACCTGTCCTTTATACAGTAGATGACAACGAATTACCAAAGAGCTTTACAGAAAAACCGAATCTCTACCTCATTACTACAAACTTACTTTTCTTAAAAGCTGATCTGATGAAAAAAGTCATTGCACCAAGTGACGCTCGTTGTTTCTTGGCGGTCACACGGGGCTACAGGACAATCAAGGGCAACCGATTTAAAATAAAATTGCTCCGCAGAACACAAAAAGTAACGTGCTAACGCCAGATAAACGCCCTCATTTACAAGATGTCGTTATTGTGTCCAGTCTTCCAGTCAAGGATTTCAATCTTTTAGCTACTGATCATAGACAGTAGAATAGTATACAAGAGTAGATTCATCTATGCGCCATTTTCTACGGCGTCCCAAAAAGCACAAACGGTATAGGCAATGCGACTATAGAGGCATACCTCTTAATTGTAGAGACCTGTAGTGTACAAAGACTCGTCGAAGGGGTTCAAAATGTAACACCAACAGCAAATAAAACAAACACAATAAAGGGCCATAAAATAACACATAATTTATTTATTTGAACTCCTCTAGATAAGCAACAGAGCCTCTGGGTTTTCATGTAATGTTTTTTTATGTCACTAGGCTACCATGTCATTGTTATCAGCACATTAAATGTATTATTTGTTTAATATCATGTTGTCAGCACATCACACAATTTTAAAAATTAAACACATGATTGTTAATGTCATAACTTTTATTTGCATGGTCATAAGAGAAAAAAGAATTTAAACTTATGAACTATTCATTCAAAAGCACCAATTTTTTATTATTACAAGGTTCAAAAGTAATGCCTTGTCAAATGGGCTTTTAAAATGCAGTAGGCTATTTATAGTATCCTAGCATGTATATCATATCTGCATGATGTATTATTCAATGTACGTCACATCTGGTGAAAAAAAAACCAGCATCTTGAAATCATGAAAAAAAAGCATAGCAGAGTGATTGTATTTCACTGCTAATCATACATTTAGTTTGCGTGAGATAACTTTACATTATAGGCCATGGGCCCAGGGGAGAATTTTCACTTATTGGTACCATCCAAGGTGGCAAATTCTATCTCTGCTTTTTGGAATAGTATATATCTATAGACTATATTGTGCTATGATAGACATTCCAAAGTGGTAGCTTAGTCACAGAAATCTTCATCTGGAAATATTGCTCGAAAACATAAATTGAAAACGTGTTATCGATATACATTATACCTGAAAAACCAACACAAATTCAACCATTGGGTGGATATTTGCTGGTGATCTGTGACTTACAGGGTTATAATAAAGGTCACTGTGAATTGAATACATGTAGTTTGGATGATATCTTAGCAAAATATTACATAAAATAACAACAAACATACATATGGGTGAATGCAATGTAGACTACTTTAGGTTTAATCATTCAGCCTTTTCACAATTTTTTTTAAATGTTTATATTTTTAGATACATTTTGTTTGCCATAGTCAGTGTGAAAACCAGCTTAAACTTATTTCGATAACTTATTGAACAACAAGGTGATATAATACATGTAGGTGGGTCGAAGAAATCTAACAGAACACAATAATCAAAAGCATCAAATACTCATGTAAAGCGGTACATTAAACTGAGATACCAACAAAAATTCAATAACTTGTTACCTGTGTATTACAGGGTTGCAAAGGCTATCATGAATTAGGTACACTGCACGTGATTCTGGCAAGACTAGTATCACAAATAAAAATATGGTAAATTAAATAACAAACCAAAAGAAAATCCAACATTTAAATGATCATGCATGGGCTATAGCATGCAGTTTAACATGTTTATGACCTCATGACAAACACTATGACTAAAAGATGAGTAAAATTCTACCCTGTAACTTCTATATGCTACTCGCATGTGGTCATCACATATAAGTGCTGATGCACACCAATGTCAAACATTAAATAATACTGTAAATGATCTTCGTCGTCTGTGCTTTCTATAGTATCACAAATAAAGTTACAATACATTAAATAACAAAAACTGAGTCTGAGTACATGTGTGTGTGTATGTATGTGTGTTTGTGTGTGTGTGTGTGTGTGTGATGACATATGAGGGTGGCTGACCCCGTTGACTGGCGTAGGCCAAGAATCAGAACATCCATCAGGCCACTCATCACCCTCTGAGCTCCGGGAGCCTGGGTGAGCAGGCTGGGGGAGCAGAGTAGGCACCCTTACCCACCCTTACCACCACCACCAACACACACCCACCCACCCTACACAAGACCCACACACACACACACACACACACACACACCAACTTCAGACCTACACACACATATCAGGCCAAGACATACACACACGGTGCCCCCCCCCACACACACACACACACACACACTAACTTGAGACCTACACACACACACACATCAGGCCAAGACCTACACACACACGGTGCACTTCCCCCCACCCATCAAGAGCAACACACACACACACACAAACAAACCAGTGTTAGATATCACACATACACTGCACACACACACACACACAAACACAAACCAGTGTTCGACATCACAAACACACACGCAAACACACACACAAACCAGTATTAGACACCACACACACACACACACACATACACCAGTGTTAGACATCACACACACACATACACACACACCAACCCTCATCCTATTAGCACCCTCAAGGCCACATAAGTCAGGGGGTAAGGGGGTAGGGGGCAGTTACTGAAGATCTGTTCAGTAGGCCCGACCAACTGACCGGCTGACTGACCACAGCACCGGGAGCACATCCCAGCATGGCCCCCTTTCCCTCCATCCCCCCCTTACTCCCCTACCATGGCCCCCTCTTTCTCCCCACCACTCTCTCTCTGCCTCTCCTCCACCCACCCACTCTACCACTCTCTCTCTCCCACTCCTCCACCCTCTTCACTTTACCACTCTCTTTCTCCCACTCCTCTACCATCCCACTCCACCACTCTCTCTCTCCCACTCCTCCACCCTCTCACTCCACCACTCTCTCTCTCCCACTCCACCACTCCTCCACCTCCTCACTCCACCACTCTCATTTCACCACTCACCACTCTCTGTCTCTCTCTCCCACTCCACCTTCTCACTCCACCATTTTCTCTCCCACCCCTCCACTCCCCTACCACTGCTGTTGCTTTGGCCTCTTCCTCCCTCTCCACTGAGGCCACATACCTGTACATGGACGCAATAACTACCATGTAAAATGGCAATAACACGCAACTCGCTATTCTAGCAAGATTTGAAAAAGCAACAAAACAACCTTCTTATCCTTAAAATCTGAAAAATCAATACAAATGTAGCATGAGAAGCTTATCTAAGGGCGCAGGAAGTCACCCAGGGGATCTCCTTACCATACCTCACACTTGAAATCGCGAAACACCGTACACAGCAAAACGCATTATTTGACAGATATTGACATGGCATGTAACGCTGATAGGCTACTCCTTTGGAAAGTCTATCATGGCTTAATATACTCATATGTATCCTAGAAACAAAGTGCCACCACAAAAGTTTTGCCACCTCGGATGGTACCAATATCTGGTCTGGCCCATGGCCTATTAGCAGCTAAGGAGGTTTAACCTGAAGCCTGTAGCACAGCATTTTGAATATCTTTCAATTAATAAGTCCGATATGTTTTAACTTATTTTCCTATAATTCATATGGTGTAGTTTTAAATTTGAACCGACACCGTTTTACTAAAAAAAAAAAAAAAAAACATGATTGGTTAATGAACAGGGATTTAAATGACTATAAAAAGCGACATGGTAAACATAAGGACCCCTGCACCGTTGACATATTTTTCTTTCACCGTCTATGTATATTTCAACCAATCGCATTGCTTAAATTATTTCCGTTTCCTAAAAGTCAACATAGCCACCGGAAGTCAACCTGTTGTTTACCAACAAATACTATTTCAGTGTGAACTTTTGACATTTTCCATAAATTTTACCCAAAAGCCAAATATCCCTAACTTTTTGTGACTTGTGTATATATGATTTGGGTATACATATAGAGGTATGTTCTTGTCTTTCTCCTCATGGTCACACTCTGGCACCAAAAGTTGGTGCAATGACTAAGCTTCTCCAGAAGCTATGGTTTTCTGAAGGACTCAAAGTACTCAAGTAGGCTGTGTCCTGTATGTTGTGTGTGCACTGCTCAGGTAATATCTCTTTCCAGGTGTCCCATAACTTCCAAATCAGTGTGGTTCCTTGGAGCGTCTGAAACATGGTTGTGGGCAAGATCCTCAGGCTAAAAGCATGCATTAACCACAGATCAGTAGCAGTCCGACTCTAAGCTGTTTCTAACTCCTCTCTCAACATCTGCACTCACAGAGCACATTTGAAGAAAACACTTTCTTACACAGCACTTGCTTTGTAAAATGCAAATAAATGTAATAAGTATTGTCTTACCAATAACATATACAATAATGTCTGTCTACACAGAAAAATGGTTTTAATATGAGTATATGGTGTGATATGATGTGTGAAATGATGGTCAAACTACACATAAATAAGGCAAATTATCAGGCGCAAGATGATTCAGCTGTAAAAGTATACATTGGGGCAAAAAAGTATTTAGTCAGCCACCAATTATGCAGGTTCTCCCACTTAAAAATATGACAGAGGTCTGTAATTTTCATAATAGGTATACCTCAACTATGGGAGTTAAAAAAAGAAAAAAATCCAGAAAATCACATTGTCTGATTTTTAAAGAATTTATTTGCAAATTACAGTGGGAACTCGTTATCTCGTTATGAGTGGCACCTGTTTGAACTCATTATCTGTATAAAAGACACCTGTCCACAACCTCATGTCATGTCATGTCATCCAGTAAAGTCATATATTGGTGGTCAGCCTTTCATATTTGCTAATGTTAGGAATTACGCAACCCTGGGTCAATTCCAGAAAATTCCAGTATTTATAGTGCTGATGTCATCCTTCATGTTTAAATAGACTGCAAGTAAAAGCACCCAAACAAAGGGATTGGTATCGCAAACATAGAACGGCCCATCCTATTTGTACATTGTTATTGCATACACCTCAAAGAACAAGTTTAGCTTGAGTGCAACAAATAAAGCGTGAATAAACTCGTGCAAACGGTCTGGGTAAATTCCAGTAATTATATTGCTGATGTCATCCTTTCATACTTAAATTGGATATTGATTCTATATTTTAACCTGTCAAATCTGATTCACCCAGAAAACATACCCCTAGAACTTTGAATCGAGTTTATATCATAATTAATTAAAAAGTTATAGAGCCATAACACTTTTTCACTAATGGCGGACTTTTTCTGGATACAGATCTGTAACTATTGAAGATACATCAAATCCGTTAACACTCCTACATTACACTACATTGCCTCAGCTACAAGTTGGTGTCAGTTGCGTGTCTCTAGCTTGATTAGTTACTTCTCAGTAGCCCATTTTCCACGAATCGTCTATCGGTACCCTCGCCTCTCACAAAGCGAGGTCACTCTAAACTCTTCTCCGTGGTTGTCCCCAAATGGTGGAATGACCTACCAGTTGCGACAAGAACAGCAACATCCCTCCCTATCTTTAAAAAGCTTGTAAAAACCCTTCTCTTCCGAGATTGCTTCCCTTCCTAACAAAACTAACAAACACTAATCCAATTCTCTCTCTCTCTGTCCCTATGCAGAAGTACATATGTCTGTTGTGTCCCTACTCTGTGTCCTTTTACACCTATGTTGCTTATGTCCTCCTTTTTGTAAGTCGCTTTGAATAAAAGCGTCTGCCAAATGCAATGTAATGTAATGTAATGCCCCTCGAATTTTAACTTTCTGGATCATGAGATCCGGAATACTACCCGGATCCGGATTATATTCTGGGGTTTGGCAGACCTTATGATGGTCTTATACTGTATTTTGACTGTGTTTTTTACTAAACATTGTGGGCATTATTTGTGGAGTTATAAGGAAAAATGACCAAATTGCCCCTATCTCGCAACGGTGAAGAGAGAAGGGAAGAATTGAAAGGAAGAATTGAGGGGCCTCGCAGAAAATGGGCCACTGTCAAGTAATGAATCATGCTAGAGACACCAACACCAAAGTGTAGCTGAGAGATTAGATTGAGTAGTGTTAACGGATTTGACGTATCTTTAACAGTTACGGTTTCTGTAACCAGAAGAAATCTGCCATTAGTAAAAAAAAGTGTTTTCACTTAACTTTTGAACTAATAATGATAACTTGATTCCAAGTCCTAAGGTTATGTTTTGAGGTCAAGGAATCATATTATACAAGTTAAATCATTATGTGATAAATATTTTAGGGTGCAACAGGATTGGTGGAAACTTCCTGCCTAGTTTGTAAGATGTGGAGGAAGGGGTGGGATAAGTAAACTACTCCCACATATTACCAAGGAGTACCAAGAGCAACTGGGGCAAGGAATTGGCTCAGGGGGCCCTAACCAAGAAGGTCCCATAGAAATCATAAGAGCTCTATAGTATGATAATTGTGTACCTCTATAGTGTTCTATACTACTGCTTTCGACTTCTCAAATTGGTCACCAGGCTACTGTGCAAGCTCGAGACCCAGCCCGGTGACGTTAGCCAACGAACCCGAATACGACAAACTGACTAGTAGATCAATCACAAATCAGATGGCATACGATAATTTTCTTAATGAATATATTTTTACCATCATAAGTACAATCACGCCAACTTAAGTGGAAGTCTAATACAGGTCCTTCTCAAAAAATTAGCATATTGTGATAAAGCTCATTATTTTCCATAATTTACTGATAAAAAATAAACTTTCACATATTTTAGATTCATTGCACACCAACTGAAATATTTCATGTCTTTTATTGTTTTAATACTGATGATTTTGGCAAACAGTTCATGAAAACCCAAAATTCCCATCTCAAAAAATTAGCATATCATGAGAAGCTACTCTAAACGAGCTATTAACCTAATCATCTGAATCAACAAGTTAACTCTAAACACCTGCAAAAGATTCCTGAGGCTCTTAAAAACTCCCAGCCTGGTTCATTACTCAAAACCGCAATCATGGGAAAGAGGGCCTACCTGACTGCTGTCCAGAAGGCCATCATTGACACCCTCAAGCAAGAGGGTAAGACACAGAGAGAAATCTCTGAGCAAATACGCTGTTCCCAGAGTGCTGTATCAAGGCACCTCCGTAGGACGTCTGTGGGAAGGAAAAGTGTGGCAGAAAACGCTGCACAACCAGAAGAGATGACCGGACCCTGAGGAAGATTGTGGAGAAGGACCGATTCCAGACCTTGGGGGACCTGAGGAAGCAGTGGACTGAGTCTGGAGTAGAAACATCCAGAGCCACAGTGCACAGGCGTGTGCAGGAAATGGGCTACAGGTGCTGCATTCCCCAGGTCAAGCCACTTTTGAACCAGAAACAGCGGCAGAAGCGCCTGACCTGGGCTACAGAGAAGCAGCACTGGACTGTTGCTCAGTGGTCCAAAGTACTTTTTTCGGATGAAAGCAACTTTTGCATGTCATTCGGAAATCAGAGTGCCAGAGTCTGGAGGAAGACTGGGGAGAAGGAAATGCCAAAATGCCTGAAGTCCAGTGTCAAGTGTCCACAGTCAGCAATGGTCTGGGGTGCCATGTCAGCTGCTGGTGTTGGTCCACTGTGTTTTATCAAGGGCAGGGTCAATGCCGCTAGCTATCAGGAGATTTTGGAGCACTTCATGATTCCGTCTGCTGAAAAGCTTTATGGAGATGAATGTTTCATTTTTCAGCACGACCTGGCACCTGCTCACAATGCCAAAACCACTGGTAAATGGTTTACTGACCATGGTATCACTGTGCTTAATTGGCCTGCCAACTCTCCTGACCTGAACCCCATCGAGAATTTGTGGGATATTGTAAAGAGGAAGTTGAGACACCAGACCCAACACTGTGGGTGAGCTTAAGGCCGCTATCGAAGCATCCTGGGCCTCCATAACACCTCAGCAGTGCCACAGGCTGATTGCCTCCATGCCACACCACATTGAAGCAGTTATTTCTTCAAAAGGATTCCCGACCAAGTATTGAACGCATAACTGAACATAATTATTTGAAAGTTGACTTTGTATTAAAAACACTTTTTTATTGGTTGGATGAAATATGCTGATGTTTTGAGATGGGGATTTGTGGTTGTTCTTTACTTTAACAAACTCATCAATATTAAAACAACAAAAGGCTTGTACTACTTCAGTTGTGTGTAATGAATGTAAAATATATGAAAGTCTAATGTTTATCAGTACATCACAGAAAATAGTTAACTTTATCACGTTATGCTAATTTTTTGAGAAGGACCTGTATTATACTTAGGGACTTGATTCTTCTTCTACCAACTTTGATTCAAGCCTTGAACTTCAAGGAAACCTTACAAGCTAGCATGTCAGAGGAGCTAGCTAGTTAACATGTACATACAAGGCTAGCATGTAGATTAGCTTAGCCTTCTTTCTTTGGGCTTCACTAGCATCAAATGGTAAAGATCCATAAAGATAACGATCCCTCTTACAAAAAAAAAAAAAAAAACTACCTTTGTGGGAAATGTTTCCCCGACATGAACAGAAAACTAAACCAGCCTGAGTATGGCTATGGCTTGTTATTCAAACAGTACGATAATTTTCTCCTGTGCGACAGTCACTAGCCGTCGCTTAATTTGTGACATCATTTTAGCATAATTTCAGAAAAACCTCTTACAAGGCAACGAGGACAGATTTCCAATCGAAGCAATATGTTTAGATGAAGGGCAGCCACAATATTAAACATAGCCTTCTTTCTGATTCGGGTTCTGATCTTTTAAACACATTTTTACAAGTTTTTTTTTTTTAATCCACTGTGCTGATACAACACATTAAAAACTAACCCTAAAGCAACTGTTCAGAAATCTTCCAAACATTTGCTGTCACAGTAAGGTGAGAAACTGGCATAGAAAATGTTTAACCTCTTTTCAAAAGAAAGCACCTCTACTAAGTAATCCAATTATTCAGCAATTTTATTGAGAACAAAACACGGGATGCCATTTCCTTACAAAGTGTGAACTTTCGGCAGGTGCTAAACACAACACAAAACTGAAAAAAAAAAAAAAAAAAAAACTGGTACAAAAAGCTTATCCCCATTTTAAGTAAAAACATTTCCTTACTCATGTTGGTCAGTCATTCTTGAAGAACTCACAAAAGGATGCATGAATAAATCTTGAAACAATATGAAGACAACAAAACTGAATATGACCACAGACAAAAAAACAAACAAAAAACTCTAAGTTCTGCCTGTTACACACAAAAGGGTAAAACGCAGGTGAAGAACAGTGATTTAGTAGTTTGTGGCCGTTACATCATGTGGACAGGTGCTACTCAGTTGGCGTGCTGTGCAGTGGAGAAGCACAGCTTCAGCGTGTAGGGGTAAGGCCCATCTGCAGTTGGGAGAAAACCAAAAAGAATAAGAACGATTTTGTCATATTAACTAACCCTTTTAAATCTGATTTTACCATTTTTAAAGACTTGGCTGCATTTATATGTTATGCAGTATGTCTGTGCTATTTTTCTGCCCTACAGTAATGCCCCTGTTGTCCAAATGTCACACTGATTTAGTATTTGAATTAAACTAACGAAGACTGCAAGTGTTTACCTGACAAACCACCAAAGAAAAAACAGAAAAACTGACCTTTTAGCCATTCAGACCTTTAGAGCAAGAGACTACTGGAGGTCTGACAGAACCATTAGTTTTTCTATAATTTTCTATTTAAAGTGGTCTGTCCCAAGTATGCAGTGCTTGTTTTATCCTAGTTGCAGTCAGTGATAAAGCAGCACCTCTTGTATAACCCTTCAAGGTCTGCAGGCCTCCTCTAGCCTTCATGATGGATTGCATTAGTTTGGTGTTCAGATTTTTAGGCTCACAATTGTCTATGTTAATTGCGGAATTTGTAGTACTACTCTGTAATCCCCGTTTTGTATCTATTCCCTTGCCCTCTATGCCTGCCCTGCCCCCCGTTTAATTCAAGTTTCCAGAGACTACAGATGAAAACTAGCCTGTACCTAAACCTGGTACATTTAACAGAGCTTATACAAATAGATGTTAATTGATGTAGACTGCCCCTTTTAAACCAAAAATGGAAACCGTTTAAACATTACTACTCTAGATTAAGGCACAATTCCACGTTGATGTATAACAGCTACAAAAATATTAATCCTTGGTCTTCGATATTTAGCTAAAGGTACGTCAGCTTATGTGCAAGGAAGATGCTCATCAGAGGGCCAAGTTGTTCAAAAATATGGTGATCAAGATGACAAAAGCTGAAGCCGAATGCAACACGTGATTAACGCTAGGTCAAACATCTTTATGTCTATCAACATGGATGACATTAAAGCTAGTTTGAACATTGTGAAACAAAAAAGTTACTGACCAAATCGATACTCACTTGGGTTCTGCATCTGGTAATGGTTCATCATGGCGAGTGCTTCCATGGCATCATTGATGGATTCCCACTCTAGCAAGCCAGAAGCACTACGCTCTCCAGGGGCTCCATCTAACAGAGGCACAAACGGTGATTATTGGCAGGGGGAAATAGCAGTGACTTGAGTTGAGTGCATGGTATCTCACCAGATGTAGTTTGTAAATGCACTGACGTTGTTAGATCAAAGTAACTATAAAAAAAATACAAAACTTGTAATGGGGAAGAAAACAAAGGAAAATCAGGTAAATCATACTTACTCTTTCCCGTAAAAAGCTTGACATTTGAGGGGCTCTTGATGCCAAGCTCTTCACAAATCTGAAAAAAAGGAACAATCAACGTTAACACAAAAACAAGACTGGAGTGCCTTGACAAGCTGTACTTTGAAACATCGCTGTTAAATAAAGCAGACAAACCTGGGAGAAGATTTCCGCAGTAGCCTCTGGCTGCGCATTGAAGAAGTGCAGAACGTTGCTGGGATGTTGGATGCGATTCTTCGCTGCTTGCTCCGGAGAGTTAAAGCGGTTGTTCCGACTGCCGTGGAAATCCTTGAAGCTATTGGTGCCATCATCTAATGTATAGGACTGTCCCAGCATAATGGCCTGCTGCTTGGACACACTGAAATAAACAAGCAAAATAAATGACATGATACGTTACAGAGTTGCATGCAAACATTTGGGCATTGTCATTGGTCATCGTTTCCTACTCTTGAGCATGTAAATAACCATTGCAATTTACTCATTATACCCACATCTACCTTGAAAACTCTGCACCCAGTTTCCAGTTAAACATTTTTATTTACCCAAGGTAGAAAATGCCTTACCAGACATTGAGTTTCTGGTTGAAGAGAAAGTTGTTGTTGAGGTGAGAAATAGCACGGTCAACAGCGTAGCAATCGCCCATCTCCACCATGCACGCTCCAGGCTTGCTCTTCATAAATTTAACCTGTGAAAGCAGGGCATGTATAAGCACTCCACTTATTGGGACAGATACATGTAAAGGCACATTTGCAAAAAAAAAAAAAAAAAAACAACCCCGATGACCTACCCGCTCCACATTGCCATACAGACAGAAAATATTGAAGACCCTGTCTGCATTCATCTTGGTTGGGTCCAGGCCATAAACCATGATGACCGGGGATTCGGCGTGTGGGCTGTACTCGCCAGGGGGAGGTGGGGGAGGGCCATACTGTCCTCCATAACGCTGGTTTGGCCCGCTTCCACGAGGGCCCATCGGCGGGCCCACACGACGACCCTCATAGTAGCCATCATCGTGGTATCCATGGTAACCTTGAGGGCCCCCTAAAGCAAAATTCCCAGATACAAAACATTAGTTTTGCTAACAATTTTACAAGTTGCTCAGCAATACACCACCTCTATTAGTAGTTTGTACGCTCAGAAAAAGGAAACGAGGAAAAAAAAAAAAAAAACAAAAAAAAAAAACAGCTTCTCTGAGTGACATCTACACAGCCCCCTCATGCTGCCACTGTGCTTAGCAGACCAAATTAGTCACTTAGAATAATTTTTAAAAAATTTTATTAAATCAATCTCCTGCCTCTGAGTGAGCCGAGGTGAGGCGAAACGTGCGCCAATTAGTACAGTTGTGTCCCCTTGAGAGAGCCTTACCGAACTCTGGAGGGTGGTCTCCCAGCAGAGCAGGCTGTCTCTGGCGCTTGTTGGGGTTGGCATTCACATCTGAGAGACAAGACCAAGAGGAGGAAAAAAAGGGGGGGTGGGGTGGGGGGTGGGCGTGAAATAAAGAGGGGGGGAAGGAGAAAAGAGACAGTGATAGATGAATTTTGCTGAAGAGCGATAGGTGTAAAGTTCAAAAAAAAAAAAAAACATTCCAAGTTATATGGCCTGGTTATCTGTCTAAGCTTAACGCTGAAGAATTTTAGAGAGATACATAGTAAGGAGAAAGGCAGAAAAGACCACAAAAAGGGTGGAGCACTAAACTTAATTAAAACAATCAAGAGCTTTGTAGCTTAATGGTTAACTCTACAATCTCATTTGAATGAAGCAGGGCTAAGGCCAATAACTCCACACTGTTCCATTTGGTTGGGGGGGTCAAGATAATAAAAAGCCCATAACCATGCAAAACGTCTGCAAACTTATTACAAAAGAATGAATGCAATATGGAAAACGGGGATGTTAAGTCTGCAACACTACGGTAAATACACTATAGCTACCACAGACAGCAAACAAAAACAAGACCAAACAATTACAGAACCCACAGCTAAGTCCCTGCTATGGATATTCGGTCAATAAGATTTACAATGCAAGTTAAGGAAAGGTGGGTGGGTTGGGGGTGGGGTAGAGAGTGAAAGGGACGAAGAGTGCCTAGCACGTAACACACCTTGAGCATTGCTCCCATTGCCATCTGCATCAGCATCTGTATAGGTACACACACGGTAAATTATCAAAAACTCAAGCCAGGTACTACAACTTTACAATCACACACACATGAATGTTTCTAAAACAGAGGTCATGATTTCATATTTTATTAGTCCTGGACAAGTTTGGATGTTTAGGGGGGGGGGGGGGGGGATAAATCACCAACCTGATTTATCAAGCATTTTCATTATCCTACACTCAGACCAGAGAAAACCTGTGGACACTGATCATTTTCTAGGATGCCAAACGCCCACAGCTGCACAAACCCAGGGGTAACTCAGTAAGTTATGGGCCTGTTCGTGCTATCGTTTGAAATTCTAAACATCTTCATAGACCCAATAATTTCTATTGAGGATCGCCTCCTCTGGGAATTGAGGGAGTTTAGGGACCTCAGTGTTTTTCTACACATTTTATTAATAACAAAATCAGCTGTACAAACAGCTTGCAACACACTTGAATGAAATTAAACTATTTTTTAAAAAGACTGAGCTGAGTTTTAAGGCAGTGTTCCACAGACTTCAGGATTACATTAACCATCTGGTTAGTGTGCAAAACAGTATTTAAAACAGGGCACAGTTGGTTTTCAGTTCAATTTCACATTGGCAATCTCACAAAACAAGGGAGGGAAGAAAAAAAAATGTAAAAAACAAAAAAACAAAAGAAAACAGGGTAAACAGACGAGATCATTTTTCCAACACAACAGAAGTTGGTGGTTACTTACAGAACACACTTAAGAGGGCCAGTGCTGGTAGCGTGCGCAGAAAATGTCACACTAGCAGCCTCCTGTTCCCCCATCCTCTCCCTTTCCAATTTGATCCATTCCATTCCAGGTCCTTCAGTCCCATCATCCACTCCTTTTCTTCAGTCGAGACCCACGTGATTGACTACTCATTTCCTTTACTGCCACTGCAGTGGGATGTTTTCTCCAACCAGAGATCCTTTTAGCACACTTTCCTTGCTTGCACCACCCCACGTGGAGAATAAAGCTGGCACTTTGCACATTTCAGACAGACTTGTCGTCCACACTAGCCACACAATGCCCCACCTGCATCATACGGAAGGTGTTACTCAGGCCTCATCAAAGACTTTTGGGGGAAAGGTGAGGGGGGAGGGGGGAGAAAAAGAATACATCCATACAAGAGCTGCACTATTAAAAGGAAAGAGCGGTAAAGAAAGGGCAAGCAGCCAGAGGAAGGACAGATAAAAAGGGAAGAGGGTGAGAAGAGGGAAAAATAAATAAATAAAAACCCCACACACACACACACACACCCTTCTTCCCAGCAGACATACCGCAGAGCATTAGAGGAAATTTTAAGGGCATGTCTGTCTGCATGTCAGTGCATATGCTTGTTGGCATGTTTGCAATGTCTTCATGGCCTTTGTTTTGTAAGAGCCTTCTTCCAGTGTATTGCGTTAAGTGTGACAGGTGCAGTGACGTACACAAGCGATAGAGCAACTGAGGGTGGTGTGTTGGCGTGTTTATTTTTGTCGTGTTGACAGGTAGTAAAAACACGCGTGTTCTGTGTGCTATGGTAGGCATCAGGTAGGTCATGTTTTGTCTCTAGGGCTTCATCAGTTTGGTGTCTGGTGTGGAACTTGGTCCCCATGGTAGCGAGATGTCTGTTACATCAGGTGTGTCGAGAGTGTGGTTGCCTTCCCCTTCTGCAGGTGTGTCAAACAGGTCCCTCTGACGACTGTGGTCGTGACTCACTCTTAAAAGTTATGTCTCAAAGTGGCGCATGTCTTGGCTTACGTCGCAACCTCTGGGAGGGCGTGGAGAGCATAACTTAATGCCAAGCGTACCAACGACCCAGATGCCCAGGGAAGCATGTGTCATGCCGTAAGAAAGAAAAGAGAAAGTAGAGTGTCTTCGTGGCGTAGGATCTGTACGGTAGTAGTGGTACAATAGAAGTATGTGTCGAGTGATCATCATGTCTGCTGTTATGGACTGTCACAAAGTGTCTGCTTTCGGGTTCTTGAAGTTTCTTTGTGCCCCTCCCAGTGCGTTCAAGGAGTAAGTGTGGCAGAATTGTCGATCTGATTTTGTGACGGAAAAGTGGAAGTGTCCTTGGAGAACTGGTGGATATGGTGGGAGTGGTGAAGGTGTCAGGAATGGTACTGAGGAACAACTTGTGTGTCTTCGATTTGCGAACAATGTATTGATCCCATGTGTTCCAGTGCATGAGGTTGAGGCAGCTGATTTTCTGAGTTATCAGTAATATTCAAATGTTGGGCCCCATTAAGTTGCAAGGAACAACCTTTCATTTTGCTATGCCAAATTGCTGCCACGTTTTAGGACAAACCGGTTCCGTCACAAAATATGACAGGGCTGATATTTTGGCACCAAGGCCTAAGTTCACATACTTGTATGTTGACTTCATTACATTTTGTAACTATGCCATGGAGACAAACGATAGCGAGACAATTTAGCTCACTAGCAATATGGAAAGTTAATATAATATATAGAATTAATGTAATACATTTTCAACACTTGTAAAGTGCCTTTGAACTATTTAATATGGCATCATCTACACATCACAAGTATTATATTGAAACTTTTTCAAGTGTAAGCCTTGGCCACACAAAAACCTTAAATTTTCAAATCTCAGATTACCAACCTGACAAGTCAAATCTTATTTGAAAACCATTTCTTTTTAAATTCCGTCAAGATTTGCATATCCAGCCCTTTCATACTTTGTGATTTGTACCAATTAAGCCCCCCAAAAAACCAGTAAAGGTTGCAAAAATAGCCATAATGCCATTTAGGTCTGGGGGGGAAATTAAGCATATAAAGAGCTGGTCCTTGCACTTCAATGTACCTGCATGCCTGAATACAGGGGTTAAATCACCACAGTGGTGATCATGTTCATCAGGAAACAATTAAAAGCTACTGTGATCTGCTTCCACATTCACCAAAGCTTAATGTGTAAGAAATGGTATGTACAGAGATATGTCAAGAGAAAGCCAAAATCATAAAGTTAAAAATCCTAAATAAAAAGGTAACTACCCCAGAGGTCTGCCACCTCCCCAAACCCACCCTTCCCTGTAAACCCACTTAATTCTCCACAGTGGCAGTATGGGCGCTGGGTAGTGTCAGTATTAGGCCGAGTGTGGCGGTTGGGTTTACCTTGGCCGCTCAATGTTGGGTTGGTGTAGTCCCAGGTGTCCTGGTCATTCTTGAAAACATTGAGGCGTGTTGGCTACAAAAATATGAGGGGCAGAGAGCATAAGGATTTTGTTTAAAATAAAATATAAAAAAAAAAACACATTTACAACTGCATTTCAAAGCTCAAGGTCCCATAATATAAAATGACCCATAAAAGAAAATGAACAGATTACAAAAACAAAATCTACAAATTTAAAGATTTTAAGTACAGAAAATTTAAAAGGATATAAAAACATTAAAACAAGTTAATGTAGTGTGGGGGTCATGGTGTGTAATAATTACGTCACACCACTTCAAGAGCCAAAGTGAATTGGCATTAAGCATGGAGATAGTTTAACTGGAGGTGGTGCGAGCAATCCATGCCAGCTATTGAAAGTGAAGCCAGGGGGTGAGGTTTATCCATTCACTTTGGGTGTGGCAGACATGAGTTGAAGCCTGAGTCACATGACTGGTAACCATCTTGGCACACCCAAAGTATCAGGCTCCAACCAATAGCCCCATTCGACTTGATAAAAACATTTGCAGTCAGGAATGCGCTGTGGGCTGAAAATGCTGCACGATGGTTAGAATTCTTGTCAGCAAGACGCTTGTAGAAAAATCTTAGACCTTTGCAGTTGCTTCAAAACAACTGCAAAGAGCTAGCTCACGGCTCTGTGGTGGCACAACTTTGCCCTGGTTGGCTTAAGTTCACCGATGTCTGTGCCAAAACGTTATCCAGCGTTTTGTTTAAATGTACCATAAACATTTCAAGGACTTTATTGGCTTCAACTGGCTGGAACGCCGAAACTCCCAGTATTAAAAGGTGCTATATCTAAAATTGTGGCCAAAACTGGTACTGCAAACAAAATATTGTGAAGCTGTGCTTCCCCTTTGGAGGTAAGACACAAAATACAGAACAGAATTTGAGGGGTGTTACTTAAGTTTCAAAATGTTAATGTTCTGGCTGTGCTGTTGCTAGCAGTGAAATCTGCATTTTTTTTAATAATCTCCACAAAGTTTACAATGCTTTTACTTGGAAGTAATAATGGAACAATGCTGATATTTAACCAGTGTAATTGAGAACACAAGCCTCACCTTAGCATACTCAATCTTCAGTGTGCAACAACCAGAGTAAATATCAGCTCCATTGAGAGATGCTTTAGCCCTTTGAGCACTCTGAACTGAATCAAACGTGACCTGAATTAAGGAGGATTACCATATACAAACGCATTCGCATACCATTCCTAGCAATGCAATGAACCATAAAACATCTGGCAACATAGGAATGTCTAGAAATAGCATGTCATCTATTCAGGTTAGGTGAACAATTGTTAACTTTAAGGGGACAAATGCTGAATGCTAGCAATCATGAAAATACTTTGGATGCTGGCATCAGACAAGTCAAGCCCTCCTCATACAATTACAACAAATATACTTGGGTGTACCTAAAAAAAAACAAAACAGATTTTCAATGCAATGCCACTAAAGATACGGTGATGGCCAATTTTTTTTTTTTTTGAATGCCGACTTTGGCTCTGGCTAAAGAATTCAAACGCCATTCCTCCATTAAAGGAGAGGAAATTGAAGATTCCAGGCTACGCCTGAAAGCAGTTTTAGTGTGAACAGGAGAGTAATCTCAAAAGGTATGAAACAAGCAAATAAGCTTTTAGTCTAGTCATGGCCATTTCTATCAAACAATAAAAAGATAAAATATAACTGTTTGGAACATGCAAGAACTTCATTCAGTGCATTTTCTGACACTCTGAAAGGATATTCCACCATGGCCTGGACACCATTTTTCCGGAAGATAACAATCCTCTGAACTGGGCCGCAATTGTTGCAAATAGTGTACAGCACATCCTACACAGAAAACAGAGTTTAGTTACTTTCGAAGAATTTGTGTGCATTGATAAACTTTAAAACTTCAATGTATAAAGACCTACTGTTGTAATGGGATAAATAGGGTTCATGATGGTGAGCAAGAGAACCAGGTTGACGCTCCGAGAATCGTCGGAGTCACTTGGGCGTGAGATTTTCTGACTGGTGGAATAGTTTATGAAAGCAGGATTCCCGGCGATGTAGATCTGGTTGTCATTTGCGTAGGTCACGGCATTACATGACCCGCTCATGTCCTCATACTCTACCAGGGCTTGGCGCTTTTTAGGCATCACAACCACGTAACTGCAAGGGTAGGAAATAACTGGATTATATATCTGAATACTCGGGTCAGTATATCCATTATATTCGCAAGCATGTGCTGTAACAGAGACAAAAACTTACCTGATGGGACCGAACTCCTGTAAGGCTTCCACAAGGTCCGCTTCCGTGACGCCATCCACAAGCCCCCTCACGTGGATAACAACGGAGGGCAACGTTTTATGGGGGTCCTCGTAGCCCTCCTGGACAAAACAAAAGCCACGTAGAATGTTGCGTGAAATGTGAACCGATGGTTTTATTTTTAATCACGGTTAAGATATTACCATGCATTGTATCACATGTACCAAATTCATCATGGCACCGGCATGTAAAAAGCCGCGAAGCTTCGAGTTCCTATCAAGAGCTCAGCGGCAGTTGTGAGACAAAAGAATGCATAGCAATAGCAGGCATGGCCTCGGTCAAATGAGCGGTTATTCGTTTTCTTTCACCTTGCATAGTACGTGCTACATTCACCTTTACGCCCAATTCATACTACAAAAACTTAAATAGACCCAACGAAAACGTGAAGTTTGTGACAAATTAAAAGAGAATACGGTCAAGGCTCATGGCAATCATCTCGCTGTGGTTACTGACGTGATTAGCCAGGCTACGTTAGCTAGCGGCCTGCATTACTGCAAAAGGTACAATCTACAGTTAACCTGGCTAGTTTTCGGTACATTGGGCAATTATTGAACTAATGGAATCTGCAATACTTGAATTGTTGATGTCGAACCGTTCATTTAAAGACATAACAAAAACAGTTTTTTCCTAGCTGAGACACGGCCCTTAAAAACGTGGCTATATTGGCTGATATCAGGCTAGGTCATTCATTCTCTGAACAATAAGATAACCGTTCTAGATTAGAATTGCCTGCGAATATTTGTTAAATCCGTATCGTTCCAAACATATACATTAGTTCATCAGGTCACTGTTAATTATTGGTAAACTGCCATATAACTTGGAAAAGGATTTAACATGATGGAACCGAGGTTTTAGACCGAATTCATGCCTAAAAGAGTACGACAACGCGCCTTTCTGACCACTGTTAGCCGTTTTGGGAGCTAACATTAGCATTGCGGTCACATTTGGCGCATCCTCCATTGTTGGGTTACGTTAATATGGAATTAAACCGTATTTTGAAGCAGAAAATTGAAAAAAAAAAAACAAATACAAGCAGTTATTACAAACAGTTTTGGATTTATAGCTACCATTCCGTCGTTCTCGGTTTTTTGCCTTTTCGTCGCTCTGCCGCCTTCGCTGTAGTAACGACCTGTCGCAGCCATCTTGTCTCCGTTATGCTAGCTAAATACACGCACACTGGTAACGAAATGGACGCACAGCGAAACAAGTCTACTAACCACTCCCTCTAGTGACAACACCAACTTCCAATTGGCCCACTTACACATCACTTTTATTACCCGTACTTCCTAACCAATTAAAATTAGACAACACGACTGTAGTACGACCCATTTAAACTCAAAGCAGACATGTAAGATTTTGACCTTCACTGAAATATTATACTACATTGGGGCGTAGTCAACCCTGAGATTACGTATCCCCATTGTGTTACACTGTTCATCTCGGCAAATTGCAACTTCGACCTTGGTGAAATCTAATGACACATCTAAAATAATGCACACAGCCGTGCAACCACAGACAGACTACTTATTCGATACCAATATAACATCAATATCCACTACTACCATCGAATTGTTTGACTGGGGGCGCTGTTCTCTAAGGACTGCCTCACCACAGACGTTGTCCTAAATACCCTATTTATTACACGTATATTAAACTGTGATGCAGCACCCTCGTGTTAATAATTTGCCACCAACCAACAACAAGCTTGCTATGCTGGCAACTAACTGATGTTGTTTACTACCTGCCCTTACACAGCTGGTATCCTGATCAGTCTGCAGTCTGGCCCTAAAATGGAGAACATTCCGTCTCAATATTAACCAAGGTTTACAATATGGAAGCGACCAGAACAATATAGAATGCCCTAAAATAACACCGTGATTAGTCTACTCACCTAAATCCCAAAGAATCTATGAGGTATTCTTAATATTAGAGACCCAGCAATGCAGGCGAGCTAAAGGCAACTATTCAAGCAACCTGAGTTTTCACCCTACCAACACCACATTGATGCCATGATTTATTTATGCAAAGGACCGTGTAGTCTGGCCATATACATGAACACCACATACCTTTTAGAAAGCTGAAATTTCTTTATATATAAAGAAACTTTTTATTGGTGTGATGTAATGTTCAGTTGTGGCTTTGTTCATTCATTGTAAGATAAAATGAGCCTTTATTATTGTGTCTTAGGCAATTGAGTGTGTGTGATTATATAGAACATATATTTACACAACAAAGAGACAGAGAACATGTAAAACAAAAATATAGACTAACTCACATCCATCCAAAAACACCCATAATACCCCCCCCCCATTTTACAGTTTGGATGCCTATATCTTCTTCCTGAGCTGTAATGGCAAATGAATCAATTTAAATATAAAATATTTCAGTTGGCATCAATGTCTGCTTAAATTACTACACAGACAAAATTGTAGTTCGAGATGTACGTGTAATCATGTGGCTGACCACATTTTCAGGGTCTTTTCGGCAGCAAATAAAAACTTTCTCTGTCCAATTGTGGTGGTCCATCCTTTGTTGACCTTACCTGATAAAGGACAAACAGCTACAATTGTTTCAAGCATTGGTACAAACTGAGAGGAAATGTTCCTACCCCTATGAAAAAAAACATGAGTGGACCCAATTCTGTCCCCAGTAATGTAACTTTTAAATGTATATTGCCGTCTGGGTGAAACATAAGTGTCAAAACATGCATTCACTGATATTAAGGGTTATCAAAGCAGACTTTGTTCCAGGTGCAGTTAAGTGGCATGTAATAATTGGAGTCGCTCAATAAACTTGAGAAGTATGTGTACATAAGCATGAGTGTGTGGCCCAGAGACTCCATAGCGCCTCCTTCTGTCTTAGAGCCCTGTGGTCAGCTTATAGTTTGCCAAATTTTCTGAAATCATAGACAGAATATTTTAGAGAAAAAAGTGCCCAGAAGTCATATGGCACTTAAAGTGTCAGCTCCATGTGATTATTTTCTTTCCTTTATTATACCTTTCTTCACTTTGTATCATCTTTCATAACGTCACAGAAGATGACCAGCCATCAGTTTACTGTATGATTTACAGTCCATCCCTAAGTGATAAAGGATTCCTTTAAATATCCAAAGACACATACATGCACACACAATAGAAAAAAATAAATAAAACAAAGGGTCATTACATTTATCTTCAACCAATCCAAGGGGAAAACAACTAATGTACACAGCTCAAACGAGTCAGTGGTATTGGGACAAATTTATTTCAAAACCATACTAAACATCCAGCAAAACAAATACATGTCAAACAAAGCCCTCTTCTTTCTTTAATTAAATAATGTCATAAGAGAAAAGGCTCAAATGTGGCATTTTGTAAAAATCCAAACAGATAAAAACAATCACTGGCCAAAGCCGCTGTCCTTTCCACTCCAGTCTTGTACACAATGACCAAAAAAGAGCTGGTAATTAATCCTAGATAGAGCAAGGACAATTTTTGCATTCGTATGTGTATGCAGGTGGGAATTTCATATACAAACCTCTTCCAAAAAAAAAAAAAAAAAAACCCAAATAAACAAATAAAATAAAAACACAAAGAAATGAAGACAGATTGGGAGTTGGCAGGGGTAGGGGGGTGGATAGAGGGAGATTGGGGGGGGGGATTCGTATCCCATCAGTCTGTTCCAGGGGTGGGGCTCTTTTTCTGGCTGGGGGAGCGGGAGCGGCTGAAACAAACACAGAAAGGTGTTAATGCAGTAGTGAACACGTCAGCAAAGACAATAAATGCACAGATACAGCTCTTCCCTGTTAGCAACCTATTAGTAACCTCCAAGGTGTGGGATGGACCTCAACCCACAACTCCCAATTTCCCCAGCAGTTTCACATTTTAATGAACAAAGTACATTTATGTTGTGACCATTCAAAAGTTTTTTCAAAAAATAAAATAAAAAAAGATGTAAATTGACAGCCCTGTATTGCTATAGAGATCTAACAAACAAGACTGCCCTCAGAGAAATATATGAAGACTACAAAATAAGTACTGAGAGAGGCTCATTATTATCTGAGGTTTAAAATGTAAAAATACAGAAAAAGTTCCACCATACTGTACTTCAATACTGAGTCCACAGCTTTAAGATCCACCCACCACTCTCTTAAATACCACTGACAAAGTATAAATTACATCAGTGCCTGTCACAACCTACCAATATGTGTAGCACACATTGCAGAGCCACCTGCAAAGCTAAGGATGGAATCAAGAACCGTTTTCTTCCCACCATGTTACACACACACACACACACACAAACACACACACACACACACAGGTGCACACACACACGCAAAGTACACTTGAACCCAGTGAAAAAATGCATGCTTTGAGCAGTTTGAATATAAAAAGGAGTACAAAGTGGCTAAAGGTTCGGTTCTGATCAAGAATGACAGCGACTCTTTGGGGGTTTTCTTTACCTTTGAAGACAGTGGCAGAAACAACATGTACAGAGAAGCGACGGATGCTAGAACTTGAAGACACTCGGAGGGTCTTGAAGTCTGATCTCTCGTCAGCTCTGCTTTCCCTCTTTCTCTCTCTCACACACAAGCTAAGCATTCAGGCCGCAGATTTGAAGTTGTGTGGGGGGGGGGGGCCATAACTGGTCGACTGAGCTCGCTCTCTCTCTCTCTCAGCGTTGCACTGGTTTGCAGTAGTAGATGTGGTAGTTGGTAGTAGTGCATGGATTTCTGGGAGGGGATGGGGGGTGGGGGGGTGGTGATGGTGGTGGAACAACTGTGTGTGTGTGTTGTGCAGATAGGAGCGTCTTGGGTCAGACCATGCGTCGGTCGGACGACCTCGTGAGACCACCGTGGGCGGAGAAGAGCTGATCTCAGGGCATTTCTCACCCTCCCGAAGGACGTTTTACACAGCAAGGATGAACCCTGGTCAGTGCTTGAGCCGTCGACTCCCACACTCTTTAGAAAAAAAAGGGAACAGCCTGGAGCAATTGGTCAACGGAGTATGATCACGAGCTGATTCTCTCTTTAGGATTTAGGAGGGGAGTTCTCTGATGCGGCCCCCTGTGGCTAATCAAAAATGGATGAATCTAAGGGAAGAGAAGAGAGAAGACCACGTCCTTTTGCCCCCTTACACCCCACCCCCTCTACATCCCCTTAACCAACCAGTGCTTTTTGCCCACTTACATACTGCTCCCTCTACATCCCCTAAACCCAATCAGTGCCTCTTGGAGTCTATGTTGTATTTGCCAGTTTAGCCAAGCAATTATTCAAAACTTTTGTTCAAATATGTTTATTTAAAACAGGCATTTAAGGAAAAATCTTGGAAAACTACAGACTGTCCCAGCACTGTTCTGTTATTGGATAAGATTACAAACATCCCTGACTAAGTCCTGCTTTCCCAACCCCTACCCTCTTTCACCCATTTCCATCGAAGGCTGTCCACCATCACGTGTGGCTCGGTGCATTCTGGGATGTCAGCGATGTTCAGGCGACGGTTGATCTCTGCCACGTAGTAAAGGCCCACTGGAAAGCTAGCCTAAAGCTATTCAAGTAAGCCTAACCTGACTTAGCAACAACTGAGTCTAACAAAGCAGTAATCACATTGTCTCTCTTAAATAGGAGAGGCTACAGAACAACTGCATAAATACATGTGCATATACATATTTCTATTTTTAGGGTCTAATCTCAACACTGAGGGAAAAAAAAAGAAAAGAAAAACAGCATAACCCTGGATGTTTCCCCCAAAGTAATGGAGTCCAAGCATTTCAGGTGTCGGCAAGCAGATCTGATCCTTACCTGTCTCTCTTAGCACTGGGAGTGCGTGACCTGGATCTGGAGCGAGATGCCGAGCGACCACGAGGACGTGATGCAGACCGTGAGCGAGAATGTGAACGACTGGAGTGTTTTTGGGGGTGGCGGTGGGGGGTGGGATGAGAGAGAGCATGTTAACATAGGTGACTAACTGCCGTCTTAGGTCTATGCTGCAATGGTGTAGCACTCTAAAATCTTCAGTGATCTTTAGCAACTTACCTCCTCACAGGTGTCCTGGACTTAGACCGTGCAGGAGAGGCAGACCTTTAAATACACAGAAGACATTTTTTATATTATTGAGCATTTTCTTTTATTAAAACACTTCTTGCATTGTTAGCCAATTTCCACAGTGGTGTAAGTAATGGAAACAGAAGACAGTTTAAAACTGTATGTCGTACAACACCTTCGGTGTTTGATGTTTAAATACTGCACAGAAGTTACATTAAATGTCCCAGAAGCAGGCTCGTCTTGTTTGCAGGACACTGTGTGTAACAAGTGCTTATTTAGGTTAAGTCCTTTACACTGGCAAGCTAGTCTCTTCACAACTGTTAGTTAATACATCAGGAATCCTGTAACCACCTACAACCCAGTTAGTTAATAATGTTATTCAAGCCATGTTTTTGCATCATTAGATTTTAGGTAACATTAGTTAAGTTGCATTAATCGCTAAAAGGGGGTGGTGGGCCTTTAGCCTGGTAAACAAGCCTCTCGTACCTCACTTCGTTTTGTACAAAGGGTCTGGCGCAGGTTACATTAAAATGGCTGGTTGTAGCCAGAATCCTTCCTAGCCAAATCAGCGCACAGAGTGAGTGCTCGTGAGCATTAGTTGTTAGCCCTAGTTTCCAGAAAGCTTTCTTACTTCTTTCATGTTAATGTCATGGCAGATGCAATGTTTTTAAATTTCAGCAGAGTCCACACCTCCAGGAAGAAAAACGTTTCTCAGTGCAGCATAGCCAGACCCGCCGTACAAAACGAAATTAAGTACGAGGGGCTGGTTTACCAGGCTAATAGGTCTTGGCCCTAGAGTTAAAATTTAGCAAAGGTAGGGATATGAAAACCAGGCTGGTGGGAAATTTCTTAACTCAAAGTTGTCCTGAGGGCAGAAACATTTGTGATTGGCTCGATCTGACAACCAACCGCAAGAGAGGAGAGGCGGGGTGTTGAGCCATGCATAGCTCTTTCAGAATGTGCATATCGTTACTATAGTAGTCATGCTTCTTTCTGTTGATAAGAATACTGCAAGCCTCTTGTCTCATTTATTAAAATCTATTAGAATAATAACATAACTTAAAACATATCGGACTTATTAATCAAAAGATATTCAAAATGTGCTACATGCTTCAGGTTAAACCTCCTTAGCTGCTAATGTAAAGTTACCTCAAGTACTTTAAGCTAACTGTATGATTAGCAACAAAATATTGCCCCTTGCTTCTTGTAGCTCATAACTCCTGGATGGGCTATTCATTCAAAAGCACCATTTTTTAATTATTATTACAAGGTTCAAAACGTAATACCTCGTCTCAACTGGGCTTTTAAATGCAGTAGGCTATAATGTCCTAGCACGTATATTAATCACTACATGCTTCAGGTTAAACTTCCTTAGCTGCTAATGTAAAGTTACCTCACGTACTGTAAGCTAACTGTATGCTTAGCAGCAAAATATTGCCCCTTGCTTCTTGTAGCTCATAACTCCTGCAGGGGCTATTCATTCAAAAGCACCATTCTTTTTATGTTATTATTACAAGGTTCAAAACGTAATGCCTCGTCTCAACTGGGCTTTTAAATGCAGTAGGCTATAGCCCTAGCACGTATATTAATCATATCTGCATGGTGTACTATTCAATGTAGCACGTATATTAACTAGATGTACTGCATAGCGGTACATGGTATGACCGCCGCAGTGTATTGAAGTGTGGGAATCATAGGTATGGTGAGTTTGTGGTAGGTCAGTGTTGTGAGGTGAGAGTTTGTGTGGAAATGATTTGCTGGAAGTGAGCATGGATGTGGGTTTTGAATGAATGACATTCTGTGTGTTTGTGTTTGTGTGTAGTTCCCACCTCCTCGGTCCAAGATATTGGCAATGCAAAATCACTATTTTTGCATTTAACTATATCACTAGGTGGCGCTATTTCTTCAAGTGAGTGTTTATGGGATGGGTTGATATGCCTCTTTAACACTGGCTTACTAACACAAAATCACTGTCTTGGGCAAAATTTTTCATAAGTTATTTAACAAAAACTGTTTTTGTACACCTAGCTTTGACCAGAAACATTGCACCCTGTGATGAAATGTCACAAAATTTGGTGCACATGAAAAGAAAGCCGTTCAGAGTCGTCATGTCACCTTTGACCAAATATGAGCAATTAGAAGCCGAGATATGGACTTTTGGAGAATTTTAAGCTATGTTTTGAATTTTGATTGACATGTAACTTTGAAACAGTCCATCTCAAGATAAATCCTTTGATAACTGTCACCATTGTCTGTAGATGACATGTACCAAATTTGGTCAGATTCACATGAACGGCCTATGACGAGTTCGTTTGGGTTTCGCTTTCACAATGTTAAAATTTCACGGAAATTCTTTTTGTTGGAAGTGGGCGTTGACCAGTGTTTTCAATGCGGGAGGGTCAGTAGATCTCACGACAAAAAAGAACTGCTTGTAAACATTACCGTTCTGTAGATAATAGGCAAAACGACATTTTGTACAATTACAGCGCCCCCTATGGGGCAAATTTTATGGCATGTGCTGTGCTTTTAGAGGTCTTTGTGCTTATTGTGCATGACATATTTTGTGCAGTTTCCACCTTCTAGGTCCAAGATATTGCCAATATAAAATCCCATTTTTCGCATTTACCCATATCACTAGGTGGCGCTACACTTAAAGTGAGTGTTTATGGGCTGGGTCGATAGGTCGTAAGCCCCGCCCAGAGCCATGTATGGCAAGCCCACATCCCAAAGGATTGGTGGACAGAAGCTAGATGAGCGAAAGACAGCGAATTTGCCCAATCAGAGGTGCCACGTCATGGATATTCATGAGGGACACCGGAAAAACCAGTCGTTTAACCACTAGACCTGTTCTAGCTCACAGAAAACAGCGTCAAACAAGAGAACTAGGACATCATTTTTCACAGAAATGACGCACAATGCATTCAACCATAGTGGCGACACAGAAATATGAATAAAAATAACGATGGAAGTTCCCCTTTAGGAAATTTCTCACCAGCAAAAACCAGTGTTTTCAGCGTTTGGGGTTCAAGACAAAAAAAAAAATGCTTCTAAACTGTAGTGTTCTTCAGATAACAGTAGTGATGGGCAAATGGAGCTTTGTGAAGCATTGATGCCTCACTCAGAAAATTGTGTCAAATGGTTCGAAGTGTCTGAGGCCTTGGGGAAACACTGACCTCTAGTGGACAAATTTAATTATTGCAAACTGGCACACAGCCAATGACTTGGGAATCCAAAACTCCCAAACTCTCGAAAATGAAAAGTCGCCAAAATCTCCACTAACGTCACACAATACTCATCACTACCCAACATTAAGAAATATTGGTGCATCTTTTATACTGTAGCAGTTTAGCGCTTGTCAAACCACAGAAGCACGCTGACACTCCAATCACAGAGCGGAACATTCGCTGAGCCAAGGAAACGCTTCAATAAATTGAAGCGACTGACACGCAGAGCGAAGCAGTTGGGGGAGGGACCGACACTTAGACACTTTGGTCACGTGAGTGGCTGCTGCGAGACGAAGTCCGAGGCAGTGCTTCGGAGCAATTTGTTTCAGAAAGAATGAGACGTGCTCCGGAGCTCCGTCTCATTTGCCCATCACTAGATAACAGCAAAAATGTCATTTTGTGCAATTAGTGTCCTCTATAAGCTTAATTTTAAAAAGATACTTGCCATGTTTTGAGGTTATTGTGCTGATTGTACATGACATTTTGTACAGTCCTGCTCTTTTGGTCCAAGATACTGGCAATTCAAATTTACCTATTTTACTAGATGGCACTATGCTACAAGTGTGTGTGTGTGTGTGGGCGGGGCTGACACCTTTCTAACAGACATAATAATAAAAAAAGGGGTAAAACCTCTGCAGTTATTTAGCAAAAAAAAAGTTTTCAAACTTCTAGTTTCGATGGGAAACAGCCCCCCCATGACAAAATGTCACAAAAGTTGGTGTACATTTAAAGAAAGCCATGTAAAGCTTGCATGTCAAGTTTGACCAATTCTGGGGCCTGTCAAACTATTTTTAGCTACCACTTTAATTTTCATTGGCATGTAATTGAAATGGCTTATCTTAAGAAAAACCCTTTGATAACTGTGACATGCCAAATTTGGTGAGATTCACATGAACATTCGCCCTTTATGTATTTTCACTCAATTTAAAATTTGACCGATATTGGTTTTGTTGGAAGCGGGCATCAACTAAGTGCTTTCAATGTCTGAGTTCAAGGCAAAAAAAGGTTACAAAACTGCAGTGTTCCCCAGTGTTGCTCAGGTGAAATATTTTAGGCATCTTCGTGTTCACTTATAATATCATGTACTTAGACTTATAATTATACCATGTTGGGTGGCTACAGTTGCCAGTATATCTCTGTGCACCATACCTAACCATCGTAAACCCTTACTAGATCCATGTCAAAATGCCTTAAATGACTTAAATCTGGCCCACTAGGGCAACAAGCACTTCTCATAATATCCGAAAGTGATACGCCCGAATGACAGAAACGCTGGGACAACTATTTGCCATTGGTAAGTGCTGTGCAACCTAATGAATGGTCTTTGGCGGAACTGCTGCATTGGGACTCTGCGATGCTGATCGACCAGTTTGTGTAGTATGCTCTGACCGCACTTGCCCCAAAGGCCACCATCAGACAAAATACAGGTGTAATAAGTGTGAAGTGAGTCTAAGTCCTGGGCCTGGCAGGAGAAGCATTATACACTGAAAAACTACAGGGTTTCACCTGGAAAGATGGGCACACTTAAGGCCTCTGAAGACCATAGCTCCTAATACAATGCATGAAGTAACCTGTCTGAAGGTATACAGTAGTGCTTTACCTGCTACGGCGCCTGGAGTAAGAGGGGGAGCGGTACCTCCTACAAAAAAAAAGGCACATCAGCAACCTGACTACACATGGACTGAATGGACTTTATATTTGTATTATACGGGGGGGGGGGGGGGCAAAAATATGGGATACATATTAAATCCTTATATCTTGGATAATATGAATGATGCACAGTAACAAATATTTGTTGGAAAGCTGATATTCAGACGTGTTTGATATATGGGTTAATTCCTCTGGACACTTCACTGAAAGAGAAATAAAGACGTCTAAATTTTTCTACAAAAACAGAGCAAAGAATATTTCAAATGATAGACCTGAATTTAAAAATATGAAAAGGTCATTAAATCAATAGAAACATTCCCCAGTCAAAATAACTGAAATATAGGAAAACTGTTGATTAAAATTTGCATCCAGCTCTGTGTGATGAATCTCAGCAGTGGCGGCAGAATGGAATTCTGGAATAAGCACAAGCTCTGGCCTGTGTTTGGGATCCACACAGTGCTGCATACCACAAATTTCAATCATTTAGTTTCCCTATATGTTAGCTTTTTGGACTGGGAAATATTTCTATGAACAATGTTTAATGACCCGTTCAGAACTTTTAATCTAGGTCTGTAGTTTGGCTTGTTCTTGGCTGTGGTTTTTCTTAAAAAAAAAAAATAAATAAAAAAGGGTGTTCCAAATCAACCTTACATTTTAGACGTCTTTAATACACTTCCAGAGGGGTGTCAAGATAAATTAGTACCATGTATATAAAAACTCCTCAATGTCAACTTTCCAATGAATACATGTTACTCTATCATTTTCAGGTTCCAAGATATAAGCATTTAAAATGTGTCCCGTATTTTTAGCCCACACTGCATATTTAATATAATAGATCGTGTTTGTGTGCTGTAGTTCAATTCAATACTTGTAATGCACTTTAGTACTTCAGTACAGGACAAAAATCTATCAAATCACTGACACAAATCGGCAGATGAAAGTGCTGGTGCACTGGTGGAGCAATTACCTTTCATTGCTACGACTGCGAGATCGTGAGCGGTACCTTCGTCCCCTGGACCTTGAACGGGACCTGGATCTAGAACGAGACCTAAAGTGAAAAAGGGTATAATCACATCAGTTATAACATTTCATCTCCATAAGGTCTAAGGAAAAGAGGTCTGGGAAAAAAAGATGACAACATGAGCACTATCTAAATGTTTTGCACATTTCCTTCATGTAACCTTAATGGCTCAATACAGATGGTCCAATTTTATATAATCACTTACACCATACATTTTAGTGTAGTTATGGATGTGACAAAAATACTTCCTGTGAAATAGCCTACATATGTACAAAAGCAATTAAAAATGAGTTAGACGTTTTACCTGCTGCGACGACTGCCTCCCCTCTTGCTGTAACGGTAGCAGTCATATGCATAGTGGCCCCGATCCCCACACTGGTAGCATCTATCATTCGGATCAAATGAGCGACGTCCGGGTCTACCATAACGAGACTTCCGAGACAGACCAGTAGACAGTTCCACGCGAATGCGTGTCCCACACAGGACCCTGGAAAAGGACAGATATGATCACAAGAGAGATGAGATCTGTGAGGTAGCTGTAGGCACTAGCAGCATAACCAGCTGCATACAGTCCCTCCAGGATTTTGCGGGCCAATGAGAGATAGTTGCAGCCTAAAACACTTGATTTTTCAGTGTGGTTTCTAAAAAGTTGCAGAGTTTGACATTTTGTTGCAAAACAATTGCAGGAATAAGTCAAAGTTGCTTAAAAGCCACAATTTTTCACGTTTGTAAATTAGATTTTAACAGTAAATTGGCCTAAACACGAAAGGAAATAGGCCCAAACCCCTAAGCTTTAACCTTACCGAACAGAGAAAAAAAGATTAAGGATTACACAAAATATAACGAAATGTGCTTTATTGGTAGGTTACACAAATAAGTGCACCTGCATTGTACAAGAACCTCACTAAGGACTTTAAAGACAACCACCACATCTATAGTCTCCCTGGAACTGATAACGACTGCCTGATGTCAGCAAGTTAGATGTGTGGAGCGCACGCAACACTGTTGTGCGCTGTAGCCTACTAATTGACATTGCCCATGGCAGGCTAAACAGTTGTAAATACTAAAAATGTTAAGGTGAGTTTAACATTGTCATTATTCATGTTTTTTTTTGCAGGTTGGGATTTCTGTAAATATATAATTTCCAAGAAGGCAAACTGTTTATTAGTGGATGACTTCCATGTGCTCTGCAACAGTATTACATGGAGTGCAATATTTCTCCTCCGCGTTCATCATATATGCAAGGGATACCATCCGTCTCGGGCATCGAAGGTTATTTTAGTGAGCAAGAGTGAGCCATTGATGATCACAAAATGTTTCCTGCATCTTCTAAACAGAGCAAGGAGACTAACTGTTTAGCAAGATATGATGATGGGCCAGAAGTTGCTAGAAAAAGTTGCAGTGTTTGGTGAAAGTTGAGAGTCGCAATGAATTTGCAGGGATTGGCTGATTTTGCGTTGAAGGCTGCGATCACATCAGAAAATCCTGGAGGGTCAGCATACATCACATTATGTTGTTTCTACCTCAACACCTACAGGAATTACAGAAATCAACCACCAGTGTTTTGCCGATTCTCCTGTCCCCATTCACATTTGTTTCCAACCAGTGATGGGCATACTGGCTTCAGAAGCTACAGTCGAGTACCGCATATTTATTTCCGCTATTAACCAAATCAAATGGTCCTAATGAGCATAACTCTTCAGGCAGGTGTTGAAGTTACTTTTACACTTTCACATTACATTTGAGTGTCCAGGTAGGACCAGGTAATTTGGGATATGCACAATCAGATCTAAAATTGTCTTTAAAAACTAAAATGACCAACGCTACAATGACCACCTCCACAAAGACAATGGGTCAATTTACATACTTTCCATCCATGCCCTTTACAGCATCTTCCGCATCACGGGCATCTTCATATTCCACAAACGCAAACCCTGGAGGATTTCTGGCCACCCAGACACTGCGCAGAGGTCCATAGTAGCTAAATGCCCGCTCCAGTTCTCCTTTGGCAGCTCCATTACCCAAGTCCCCGACATACACCTTACATTCCAGGTTCCGGGAAGAACTCCTGGATGATGAGTAGTAGGACATCTTTTCCTGAAATGACAACACACATGACTGACAACTTGCCAACTTTCTATTTTCCTGTCAGTCATGCAATCATACATACATTTTGTTCTGAAAACAGCAAATTGGGCATTGATCTTCTTCTTCTTATTATTATTATTATTTTAATGGTTTTGCTTTATTTTAAATTGTATTTTACTTTTTAAATCTTTAATTGTATTTTATTTTAAAATTTACACAAATAATTTTGACTTTGACTACACAACGGCCAATCGCATTGCCATCTAATTACGATTACAAACACCTAGCCCAACTTTCACTATAATCCCTTTACATGCCTCAATACACATCAATCACGTGCGGTAGGGCTGAGCAATTTCTTGTTTTTTGATCAAAATCGCAATTTTAGACGACACGATTTTGTGATCGCCAAAAGCTGTGTTTTTTGCAATGCTCGTCACTGACCCAGGATCAACTTCTTTTGCCAGTGAAACTCCAGCTGTACTCTGCCCTCACTAAGAAGCTTTCAGCTTGGCAGATAGCCAAGCATAAAGTCAGCCAACAATCAGAGGTAGTTCTCCCCAAGTCTTTCCGTAAGAGGAAAGAGGAGCATCTGCGTTTAAATATCAGTTCAGCTGTTAGTGTAAGGCTAGTTTAACATTATGAACTCAATAGGGAGGCTATTGCAATTAGCATTGCTATTTACATTCATTTTACACACATTTATGAAATACAAGAACACAAAGGTTAACAATAAAGTAACTCAGACATGGACTATCTGCGTTTTAAGATAAACTGAAAAGAGCGAAGTCTACAGGGAGAAAACTTCGGTTTGTGGCCTCCAAGGCAACTACCTACAGCAAGCCAAGAGGGGGAACACAATTGTCACAGGGGCAGAACAGTAAGTATACTTTTCTCTTCACGTTGTTTTTCTTTGAAGCCCTTACAAATACCTAGTTTGAATAATATCAGAATAACAGGTCATCATCAATAGTTGAATACTGTTGTGCTTTTTATCATTCCTTTCCTTACTGTTGTCTGTAATATGGCTTTCTTGGATTTACTCTTCATAGAAAATCTGCTTTGCAAAGTTTACCATTATCATCCTGACATCTTCAGCCTGTAATTCGCATGCATGTTTCTTGTTAATAAACAGATTAATAAATCAATGTCTCAAATTAATAATGTAATATAGGTAATAAATCAATTCTTAACTTTAGTTTTCAGTTTTATTCAACAGTTCCATTGCCAACACAGTTTAATTCTTTCTTAAAGCTTTATTTAATTGTATTTCATTTTGCTTCAGTCTCCATTTCACAGACTAGTTCTAGTTAACTGCATCTGTAGTTGCCATGCAACAAGTGTCTATAGCTACATTCTGATTTGGACATTCCTCTGTATTGTGCAGCCGTTCAGATATGGTTGTTGGCGTTCACAGACAAAACTATGCCTAATGCACAACTGCTGTTTTGCACTCTTGGGTGCCATAGTTTATAAATGCACTCGATTTCATTTTTTGCTTTTCTTTCTGGCTTGTTTATGAGTTATATGGAATGGAATGTTGGTGTAAAGTTTTAGTAAGTTGTATGTTCGGCAAAGTGATCAACTGTGAAAAGTGTCCCATGGTATACTGTGTGATATCCTCACTCCTAGTGACGCTTACAATGCAAAATTCCTAAACAGTTAGCACTGATCTAACGGCTGTATAACGTGTTATACATGGGAAGGGCTTCATGCCTATATGCCTGAATCTGAATTTTGTTTAAGATGTGTCTGTTGCTTTCAACAGACAACAGACCAACAGACACACACACATTATATATATATATATATATATAGGCGTGTGTGTGCGCATGTGTATATATAGGCCATTCCATGTCAATGGAATTAAAACTGGAGGCTGTGTGATTGCGATTTATACGAAACACCAGCAGGTGCCTGATGATTCGCGGGGTTTGTTTTCACTTAGCTAGACTCGTTGCCAAGGACAGGCACGTCCGCGCCACCTACAGACAGACCTCACCGCACCCCACTGGTACACAACATAAAATTGGCCAATACAGTCACCTAACCAGATTGAACAGGCCCTATAATACAATGCGGCGAATAGTATCTTAACATTCAGTTGCTTAACATTCAGCGAGATGGCTTATCCAGCAAAAAGTTCGATGGGCGGCAATCCAGCTGGCCAATTCGTTGTCTTGCTAATATTGCTAACCCTAGCTTATAACAAAAAGAACGCTATGAAACAAGCCAGGAATCACGCTGGTTAGTCATTGTTTTGTCGGCTCCATCAAATCGCTAATGTACTGCCCTTACATTATATGTGATTATGTACGATTGGATATTAAGTTATACTCGTATTAGATCATACTAGAAGCTACAAAAGTTGGTTATATTAACGCATGTTGACGGCGACGCTAGGTCACGTTATCTGGCCAACATTAGCCTAGCTACCAACCCAAACACGAACAGGCTAGAATTGGTAAATAACCCATCTTGGTGCCCAGTAAATACTTACCCTTTAAAATGAATACAGTAGGATACAAATAAGTACATTTTACGAACTGGTTAGACGCACACATTTCGACTGAGCTTCTTTCAAGTAAATGGGCCTACATACAAGGCACGACAACGACAGACACGGCTTCGGCACGGTTCACGTTAACCCGCTAGCCATCAATAACTAACGTCAAGCTAGCTAGACTAGCAAAGCCGCTATGCAAACACCACACAATGATACTCAGTTCCCCGTGTAACTTTACCTCATCCCAATAGTTAAGCTACCGTTAAAATATCCCACAGTCAAAAGATTTACCTTTACCGTTTGTATACCCAGTTCCGTATTCAGTTGCTAGCTTGCTGTTCACTACCGCGAGGTTAATGGAAGAACCGCGCACACCTTAACTTGCAGTGTGCAGTCAAGCAACCGTGCTAGCGGTATGACTGGCTCTTTTTTCAAGTGCTTCCGCGCGCCACTGCAATGGAGTGCGAAAGTGACGTCACTTCCACCAGACTCCATGGGTCCTCGGAAGTAAAAAAAAATGAATGGGTTTCAATGACGGCAAAGTCGCTATTTTTTGGTCCCGCATGAATTCGTCCATGAATGTAACATATGTTGTTTGTTAGTTTTAAATATATTTTTTTTATACAAGAAAAAACATGATTCACCGCGAATACATTTTATTGTGGTATGTTTTGTGGGAGGCCGATTTTAGGACTACAGCTCGACGCGAATGAATTACGTCAAGTTAATGTTAGCTTAGCATACACGCCCACTGTTAACCGATAGCTGAATAGCTGGTATATTTCATAAATTACCTCAAAACATATCTTACCTGATCAGTTTCAGCCAGCGAGTCTTGGTCCTTATATCCGCAGGGAAATGGTAGAAGGAACAGCCATTCCTACTGGAATGAGCACACTTAGGCACAAAACAGCGGCATTTTGAATGTTAACGGGTACTGGGTAGACGAGTGGTGTGACGTCAACAACGCGACGTAGTCCTTTTCACTTTTGCTTGTCTTACAGCTTTAATCTGAACAACATAACAACAAATGGTAAAACAGTTAGCGTGAAAAAACACCATTTTTATCCGCAAACAACATATTTCATATCAGGGATAAACAACGACTTGGACCAGAAGATAGCTATTTCGGGCTCATTGAAACCCATTCATTTTTTGGGACTTCCGAGGACCCATGTAGCGGAAGTAAACCGGAAGTCACTTTCGCACTCTATAGCCAGGAAGTATGATCATATGAGGAAGTGGCCTCCAAAAGCGTCTAGAAAAAGTAGAGTGATGGCGTCGTTTTCAATGGGGACCGGATGGAGCCAGATTTTCGATTTTTCAAATTGGTCACCAGGCTACTGCGCAAACTCGAGACCCAGCCTGGTGACGCTGGTCAACGAACCCGAATACAATAAAGTGACTAGTAGATGCTGTCGGTACCCCATAGATTGAACTGCCGGATCGGTTGAACGGAAGACTGACGGAAATGACGTTACACAAATTTAAGTTATATGATTGGTCCAAAATCGCATGTGGGGCACGACAGGGTCCTTTTTATCGTCAAGTCAAGTCAAGTCAGATTTATTTGTATAGCGCATTTCATACATACATGCAGTTCAATGTGCTTTACACAAATTTAAAAATAAAATACAATTAAACATAGGAAGGAAGGAAGAGAAAATAGGTACAAGAAATAAAAATGTCCACAATCGTGTAGAATATGATAAATATTCAGCATCCTCCGTAGAGGGCCCAGAGGCTGGCTGGCGAGTTTAGATGTTTAGATGTTATCAGCTCCCGCAGCAGTCACAGCTCCGGAAGATGGCGAGACAGTCTCAACACTTCTGTCACTCAGATGCCAGCTGACAGATGCCGTCGGAGACGAGGTGATCAGTGAAGAGTGTACATTCTCTGCGCCGCCGACATCCAGGCGCTGGTCGGTTTGGTTGGAATCGCAGCTCCGCAGCTTTGCAGCCTCGGCGGCGCTCGTAGTGGTGGCATTCGCAACGCCATCCCCGACAGCGACAGGTGGGGTGCGTCTAGCTGACGTGGAGATGCAGCCGATGTTCGCCGCAGGTACAGGAATGGACACAGCTCCTTCGGCGGACACAGCTCCTTCGGCGGACACAGTCCCAGCAACGCTCGTAGCAGTGGCAATCGCATCACCAAAGGCAGCCACTGGTAGCGTTGGTGTTGCCCGGCCTCTTCCGCGATGCCAACATCACGGCAAAGTTGGAGCACCTCTGCGGCAATAGGGACCCCAGTGGTAGCAAGCCTTCGAAGCTGGTCACCCGAGTATTTAAAGGCACCCATCCACAGTCCTTCAATAGCCTAGTTCAACTGCGTGTGGACACGCAGACCGGCACCAGACAGCCATTTGTCACAAAAATGTAAAAAATACGGTAAAAAAGTAAAAAAGTAAAAATGGAAATAAAACCCCTATACATACACTAAATATTTACTACAGTAGATTAAATATACATATATTAAAATATATAATTATTTTAAAAAAACTCGAATGAAAACAGGGAGAAGGAGCGGCGTCCTGCGCACAGCGTCCTCGTCGCCTAGCAACCCGTCGTGGCTTTGTTTAATCCCGATCAATAAACAGCCGTATGTTTTTCTTGGGAATACGATTTTAAAACTAAACCATACGAACAATGACCAAATAACAACTTCAAAAAAACAACTAAGTTATTAGTCTTTAGACATTGAAAAGTTGTAATTACAGGCTATGTTTGAATACCCCAGCCGCCATTTTAAACCTACGTAGCCTGCATATTAAAACTTCATTAAAAAAAAAAAAACATCAAAAATAAAAGGTGGAGGTCCATCAAACCATTAGTCCACTAGTTTTCTTTTTGATGATTAGTCCATTTCATTTCTTACAACTTGCCACGCTGTTTATTAAATAAACTGCAGAACATTGCAATCGCTGTTTATTTAGCCTAAAGCGACAAAAGAAACTGCAGAACATTGCTATAAACTGCAAAACATTGCTATCCTCTTATTATTTGTGCCTGTTTGCTTACTAAAACATAAAAATACATGGCTATACAGGCTATAGGCTACATGTTGCAACTTTTCTGCCAGTTCAGCTCGCCTTTCTGGGGCAGCAGCAGGTAGCCTACATCGGGGTTCGCGTTGTGCGCCGAAATCGGTCCAACAACGTTAGAAGACGGGAAACAAAAGCCTTAAACTCAAAGGAAACGGAAGGTATAGGTCCATCAAACCATTAGTCCACTAGTTTTTTTTTATTATTTGTCCGTATTATTTCTTACAACTTGCCACGCTGTTTATTTAAAACCACAAAAGAAATCGTAAATAAACTGCAGAACATTGCAATCGCTGTTTATATTAAATTGTAAATAAACTGCAGAACATAAAATGCACAGCATTGCTATAGCCTATTCTCATTATTTGTGCATGTTTGCTTACTAAAACATTAAAATACATGTTGCAACTTTTCTGCCAGTTCAGCTCGCCTCTCTGGCGCAGCAGCAGGTACATCGGGGTTCAAAGCGTTGTGCGCTTCTAAAATAGCTTTTCAACAATGCGCCAGTGACGAAAAAGGACCTTTTTATTAATCAAAAGCGCAAAGGGTTTATGCGTCCTCATAATAGCATTTGGTGCGCTTTGCGCCAGACCACACCTCATCTTTTCGCTGACCCGCCCGTCACGGCGCAGTGTCATCTGCTATCTAGACAACATGTGGATTTAATATGATTTAAGTGCAGCACAGTCCTTCTGCCAACGTCCTCAAATAAAATGGCCCACTGCTCACAGATGTGACTTATTCTGTTAGGCCTACGTTGCACCTGCCGTCTGGAAAGAAAAGAAGAAAAAATGTGCTACCCACCCGTGTTGTGCAAAACGTTTTTGGTCGTTCACCATTGACATCGTCAGTGGCACTGATGGTCTGAAGGACCGACAATGTTTTGCACGACTCTGGGTATTTTTTCTTCTTATCAAAAATAGAACATCCTCTTAAGCCGTGTTAACCGCTGGTGTGAATTGGCAATCTGTTGCCATCAGAAATGATCAAACACTTCAACGTCCTACCAATGAAAATGTGGACCAAACCTCATTGCTATCTTGTATTGCAGAAAAACAGAATAAACTAAGGCATTAAACTTCACACTTCATGCACATACTGTTGTATGGATATGACGTATTAAAGGCAGGCAAGTTCATTTATAGCGCATTTTATACAGAGGCAGCTGAGAGTGCTTCACACACACACACACAATATATATATATATATATATATATATATATATATATACAGTAGGCAACATAAGTGAGTACACCCCTCACATTTTTGTACATTTTTTATTATATCTTTCCAAGGGAGAGGTCTGAAGATATAACACTTTTCTACAACGTAAAGTGGGCAGTGTACAACTTATATAATAGTGCAAATTTGCTGTTCCTTCAAAATAACTCAACACACAACCATTTATGTCTAAACCACTGGCAACAAAAGTGAGTACACCCCTAAATGAAAATGTCCAATTTGTGTCCAATTTGTGCCCAATTGGCAGTTTTCCCTCCCTGGTGTCATATGATCTGTTAGTGTTACAAGGTCTCAGGTGTAAATGGGGAGCAGGTGTATTAAATTTGGTGTTATCACTCTCACGCTCTTTCATACTGGTCATTACAAGTTCAACATGACACCTCATGGAAAAGAACTCTCTGGGGATATAAAAACGAGAATTATTGCTTTATATGAGGACGGTCTAGGCTATAAGAAAACTGCTAAAACCCTAAAACTGAGCTGCAGCACAGTGGCCAAGACCATACAGCGCTTTAAGAAGACGGGCTCCACTAGAACAAGCCTCGCCATGGTCGACCGAAGAAGTTGAGTGTGCGTGCTCAGCGTCATATCCAGAATCTGTGTCTTCATAATAGACGTAAGAGTGCTGCCAACATTGCTGCAGAGGTTGCAGGGGTAGGGGGACCGCCTGTCAGTGCGCAGACCATACGGCGCATGCTGCATCATACTGGTCTGCATGGCTATCGTCCCAGAAGGAAGCCTCTTCTGAAGATGGCCCACAAGACAGCCTGCAAAGAGTTTGCGGACTAAGGGCATGGATTACTGGAACCATGTCCTGTGGTCTGATGAGACCAAAATAAACTTTTTTGGCTCAGATGGTGTCCAGCTTGTGTGTCGGCAAAAAGGGGAGGACTACAAAGACAACTGCATCCTGCCTACGGTCAAGCATGGTGGAGGAAGCGTCCTGGTTTGGGGTTGTATGAGTGCTGCAGGCACCAGGGAGTTACACTTCATTGAGGGAACCATGAATTCCACTATGTATTGTGACATATTGAAGCAGAGCATGATCCCCTCCCTTCGGAAACTGGGCCGCAGGGCGGTCTTTCAGCTTGATAACGACCCCAAGCACACCTCCAGGATGACCACTGCCTTGCTAAATAAACTGAGGGTGAAGGTGATGGACTGGCCTAGCATGTCCCCAGACCTGAACCCTATCGAGCATCTGTGGGGTATCCTCAAATGGAGGGTGAAGGAACGCAAGGTTTCTAATATCCACCAGCTCTGTGATGTCGTCATGGAGGAGTGGAAAAGGATTCCAGTGACCACCTGTCAAGCCCTAGTAAACTCCATGCCCAAGAGAGTTAAGGCAGTGCTGGACAATAATGGTGGCCACAGAAAATATTGAGACTTTGGGCACAATTTGGACATTTTCACTAAGGGGTGTACTCACTTTTGTTGCAGGGGTTTAGACACTAATGGTTGTGTGTTGAGTTATTTTGAGGGAACAGCAAATTTGCACTATTGTACAAGTTGTACACTGCCTACTTTACGTTGTAGAAAAAGGTTTTATGTTTACACTTCTCCCATTGAAAGATATAATAAAAATGTACAAAAATGTGAGGGGTGTACTCACTTATGTTGCATACTGTATATATATATATATATATAACACATTTTGCAATATGATTTGTGAGCGAGTACACCAAATACTGTTTTCCTGTATTGCCTCTATGAGTCAGCAATTGGAAAAAAAAAGTTTTGACTGGACTGAATATCCCTTTCTCAAGTCAAGACAACTTTTATTGTCAACTTCCTTCTATATGCAGACAACAGACTACTGGATATGTGGTGTCTTTGATGATGCTGATGGCCCTCTTGGAAATATGACTTATTAATGTCATGCACAGACAGACGAGAGACCCAGATGCGTCACGTTCAAAGAGTTTATTGAAGGGTTAAGGGGGAAGAGGGAGTGAGTGTTCGTGTCAGTGTTGGGGTCCAGAGATTACAGGTTCCGGCCCACGTCTGGTACAGGGAGATGGTGTTCTGGTGGCAGCGGCCTGGGTGGCGTTGGTGTTCTGGCCGGCAGACGTCTCACACTGAGGAGCACACACAGAAGGGCAGAGGAGTAGGGAAGGCAGGGGCACAAGCAACGGTACAGACAATGACAGGCAGATTCGAGAGTCAGATACAGAAGGCGGGTCAGGTTACCGGGACAGTAGACAAGTCGTAGAACAAGGCAGAATTCAGGTTCAGATCCAGGAGTCAGATGAAGCGGTAAGCCAGCAAGCAGGAGAGTCTTGGTTGCAGACGATTTGACAGAGAGGCACTGAAAAACTGGGGATTTTATAGACATACTAAGGCAACAGGTGACATGAAACAGCCAATGATGACCACAGAGAGTTAACAAGGCTTAATCACAGCTGATTGGCAGCACAGTCAGTGATGGTAAAGTGACAGCAGATTGATTGATGGTTAAGTGACAGCAGACTGATTGATGGTTAAGTGGCAGTAGGTGAGCTTGATAGTGGGAGAACAAGTGAGAATGGCAGGTGATAATGTTACCAAATGAGACAGAGACAGCAGACACCACGACAATTTAAGTCCTGAATGGCTGGTTGGGGTGATCTGATGATCTTTTATGCAATCATCACCCAGATTTTCAGTACATAGGACTGCTTGTATACAGTCAGTGGCCTGCAAAACACACAAACAGAAATGAACAATTATAGAAATGGAAAGCCTTTATTGTCATTATACAAGTGCAATGAGATGTCAAGCTTCACCATAATATGCACACATACATAAACAAAGGAGCAATATATACAATAAAAAACTAATTTAACAATAAAACTAATATAAAACTACACAATACAAGAATTTACATAAACTGTACAATAAAACTAATATAAACTACTGGCTATTCTAATTTACATAAACTGTGCCCCAGGCTTGTGCAAACCCTGGAGGTACACAGGCACATAATTATCTGTCATTATATGCGGTTTAAAAGTCACTATGGACAAAAGGTATAGACAAAAGTCTCTGGTGCACATGTTTAGGGCTATAAAGTTAGATTAGGTCTGAAAATTATTGAAAAAGCACACGATGTGCCTGGGGTTTCGTTGAATTACCATTGAATTACCGTTTTACACATCATCAACACAGACAGACTTCAATTGTACAACTACATTTATATTAGAAGATCATTAAGAGTCGCCACAGGCCAGCTCACAGCAGCAGAGAGCCAACTTTAATGCATAGTCGACAAGCAATAATGATACAGACCTGCTTTCTCATGCATCTGAGATAAATAATTCTAAACCTCCTCCCGAGATCGGAAACGTGTCTCTTACTAATCAATGTCCTACTAGTAAAGGTAGCATAAAAACGTATAGCTGCACTACGAAGATATTCATTGAAAAGTAGCCTATCCTGTGTCTTCCGATAACATTAACAGCACTTCTGCGCCATAAACGACATATACTTACTCATCAAACTGCTGCCAGAAGTAAAACCAGAGACGTTAAACATGCTGTAAGTTTAAGTTTATCTTGTCAATCTTTGGTAGATCGTAGGTTAAATCTTTATATTGTCAGTCTTTGGTTAAACGTAATACAGGGCGTAATTTCAACGAGCGCCGTAATACAACGCGCGAGCGCGACAATTTCAATGAAGGACCCGTTTTATTTCCGTTCAACCGATCCGGCAGTTCAAGACGCACTTCCGTTTTACTTCCGTTCAACCGATCCGGCAGTTCAATCTATTGGGTACCGACATTCACAAATCAGACGACATATGATCATTAATAATATGTTTTTACCATCATCATACTACAATCACATTAACTTAAGGGGAGTTCTAATATTATACTTTGGGACTTGATTCTTCCTCTACTAACTTTGGTTCCACCGTTCCAGGCAACCTTACAAGTTAGCATGTCGAGGGAGCAGTGGCGGATGCTGGTATTCCAAAGAGGGGAAGCTCACTGCCAACTTAATCATAAAATTTGTCAATGTACTTATACGTTAATTCTACCCTTCGTTCCTTCTCTAGAAAATGGTCTGTGACCAGTAGCGGTTTTAGGCACGGGCGAACCGGGCAGCCGCCTGGGGCGGCATTTCATGGGGGGCGCCACGAGCGCTTGGGGGGAAAAAAATAAAATAAAATAAAAACGCTCCGTGTGTCATATCGCTGCACTCGGCACATTGGCGCCCCATGGTGATGGTGAACTACTGAACTGCAGGCGCCCTTCTTGCTGAGAAGGTGCCATGAAGCAGCGCGTCTCTCTGCCTCGGGGGGGGGGGGGGTGCTGAGAGGTGGTCTCGCCCGGGGCGTAAAACACTATAGAACCGCCACTGTCTGTGACCCTATCATACCAAGTTGGTGTCTTTTCCAGAGATTTTACCCTCTCAATGGCCAGCAGAGCTAAACTGCTTAGACGGCCTTGGCCCATTGTGTTGCGTGTGTATGATTTCAGCCTAAGTTTCTCCTCATAACTACGATCAAATGGCTTTGCCAAAATCAAATCGACAATATTGACATTGTCTGCCATAGTGCTCTGCTAGCGGGCTAGTGCAGGTGCGCTAGCGGGCTAGTTCAGGAGAGCTAGTGGGCTAGTTAAGTAGCACTAGCGTCAACCTACCTAACAGTATGATTCTAACGAAACGAAATTAAAAACGAACAAGAAAATTGTAATAAACCAAAACGGAAATAAGTGTGAGTGTGATTTGTATACAGTGTAAAAAATTGACCAAGTATTTTCGCTGAGGAAATGCTAACAAATTGGTCACTGCATGTCTTACGACTTCGCATGCAACATCCGCGATGGGACTGAGCTCCAGCAGCCAAGTGACAGTCTATGTATTAAAAACGGCAGCCAATCAAAACTGGATTCAGAGGTTCACCAATCAACACGGGGAACTAGCAAAACTCCGCCCACCATTCCATTCACCCCCAGGGACAAGCCACGTTCGGGTGATGGTAAATGTTTGCAAACGGATGTAGCCGCATGTAGTCAGCGATGCATTGTGGGCTGAAAATGTTGCATGATGGTTAAACTTTGTGTCAGAGTTGCCAGAAAGGCGTGGTGATGTCACAAAAATGTCACAAGGTCAGATGACCTAAAAACCCATGTGAGTTAAACGCATGTAGCCGCATGTAGACAAATCGTGCAAGCGCTTGCAGTTGCTTTCCCGCGGCTACAATTGTCTAACTAACGCCTCCGTGGTGACGCAACTTTGCCCTGGTTGGTTTAAAGTTCATTGACGTCTGGACACGTATGTTGTGTAGCGCTCTGTCACGGAACGTCTCATCTTATATGTACGTTATTTTAGTCCAGTTTGAAGACATATCTTTTATCTCTCTTCTTAGCTTGTTCTGGGGCATGTGTCTGATGCTGTCAAGCTCAATCTTTTATTTATTTATGTATTTGTTAATCTCGCTACACGCTAGCCTTGTATGTACATGTTAACTAGCTAGATAGCTAACTAATTAACTAATGATCATAATCTATCTAATAACCTGAGAAGTTTTGGACAAGCTCTTCAATGCACTGAAAATGAATGACATATTTCCTGTTTATGTGCCAAGATATATATATATTTTAAATTAATCATCTCGCCATTTCAAAATATTACAAAATCCACTTCTTTAGAAAGATCAAGTTATGTCTCTGGGGACTCCAAAATACAAGAGTCAAATGTACTCGTTTTTAAAATCCCTGTCCAAACCCTTCTGTTCAAACCTTCAAACACCAAAAATTGTTGAGGGAGAAGTCTTGGAGATATATAAAAGAAATGCCAATTTTTCAAACATCCGCCTTAATGAGATGTTAGCTCTTCAAGAACTTTCAAGGGACGCTGACATAAACTTCAAGCCTGCAGACAAGGGTGGTGCAAACTGTCCTGCAGAACATGCCTGATTATAAGAAAGAAGCCTATCACCAACTTAATGATAAAGAATTCTACAGAAAAAAATTCTAGATGTTACAGATAATGAATACACTGGATATATAAATAAGCACTGTTTTTTTTACTGTACACATCCTGTGATTACTATGTTCTACATGCTAAGCAAAATTCTTAAAAAGTCTGGTCAGTCTAAGGGAAGACCTACCACAGCTAGCTATGATTAGTGTCTAATTTTGTATATTACTTCATTAAACCTATGTATGCAAACCTCCATTAATAAAATCTCTGAGATTAGATCTACCTCCTCTTAGTCACCTTAGATGTGGAAAGCCTTTACACAAATATATCACATGAGAGGGGACTAGACGCGCAGTGCTTCACTACATGGCAAGTGTGGTACGATACTGCAATATTGGAACGGCATTTGTACAGTTGTTCGCCAGATGATTGGCTATTGGCAGTGACTCTTGACCCTTGCCATATTGGTGTTAGGAAGTGTCCCCCTGTATTTCTGTGAATGATTTCTCCAGTGCTCCTCTATCTAAGAAAGTCTCTGTGCAAAGTGCCTCTAGATAAGTTCCTGCACTCTGCGGCCATAGTGGCACCGCCTTCTGGCATCTATTTCAGGTAAACTAGATGTACTGCATAGCGGTACATGGTATGACCGCCGCAGTGTATTGAAGTGTAGGGGATCATAGGTATGGTGAGTTTGTGGTAGGTCAGTGTTGTGAGGTGAGAGTTTGTGTGGAAATGATTTGCTGGAAGTGGGCATGGATGTGGGTTTTGAAGGAATGACATTCTGTGTGTTTGTGTATATTTTGTGTAGTTCCCACCTCCTTGGTCCAAGATATTGGCAATGCAAAATGTCTATTTTTGCATTTAACTATATCACTAGGTGGCGCTATTTCTTCAAGTGAGTGTTTGTAGGATGGGTTGATACGGCTCTTTAACACTGGCTTACTAACACAAAATCATTGTCTTGGGCAAAATTTTTGATAAGTTATTTAACAAAAACTGTTTTTGTACACCTAGCTTTGACCGGAAACATTGCACCATGTGATGAAATGTCACAAAATTTGGTGCACATGAAAAGAAAGCCGTTCAAGGTTGTCATGTCACCTTTGACCAAATCTGAGCAATTAGAAACCAGATATGGACTTTTGGAGAATTTTAAGCTATGTTTTGAATTTTGATTTACATGTAACTCTGAAACAGTCCATCTCAAGATAAATCCTTTGATAACTTTTTGTCAGCATTGTCTGTAGATGACATGTACCAAATTTGGTGAGATTCACATGAACGGCCTATGACGAGTTCGTTTGGTTTCGCTTTCACAATGTTAAAATTTCACGGAAATGTTTTTTGTTGGAAGTGGGCGTTGACAAATGTTTTCAATGTGGGAGGGTCAATAGATTTCAAGACAAAAAAGAACTGCTTGTAAACATTATAATTGTACAAAATTACATTTTGTACAATTACAGCGCCCCCTATGGGCCAAATTGTATGGCATGTGCTGTGCTTTTAGAGGTCTTTGTGCTGATTGTGCATGACATATTTTGTACAGTTCCCACCGTCCCAGCCCAAGACATTGGCAACAAAAAATCCCAATTTTTGCATTTACCCCTATCACTAGGTGGCGCTATGCTTCAAGTGACAGTTTATGGGCTGGGACAATGCGTCTTTGTAACCCAGACATACTGCCACAAAATCACTGTCTTGGGAAAAAATGTTGATGAGTTAAAAAAAAAAATGTTTTTGGACCCCTAGCTTCGACAAAAAACATTGTCCCCTTTGACAAAATATCACAAAATTTGATGCACATGAACAGAAAGCTGTTTAGAGGTGGCATGTCAATTTTCACGTTTAGCAGTGAGAGGCGCGCTCAACTTCTCATATAAAAAATTAAAAACTCTACGGACATTATGTGATGACGACACCATAATAATCAAACCAGCCAACAAAGGTGGTGCGGTGGTTATCCAAGATAAAAGTGCATACCGCAATGAAATACTTAGACAACTTGGTGACAAGGAATTTTATGCCCCCCTTATGTGTGATCCAACGGGCCGCTTTTTCAACACCATAAAGCGCACATTGAATACTGGCAGAAGTGAAAATTATATCACAGAAAATGAATTTGCCTTTTTGCTTCAAGAACACCCAGTACGACCTCTATTTTATACCTTACCAAAAGTCCATAAAAGGTGTGATAATACTTGTCCCGGTCGACCTATCGTGGCCGGTTGTCAATCCCTTACTGAGGCCATCTCGCAGTATGTGGACTAGTACATTAAATCCATTGTCTGGACATTACCTTCGTACTTGAGAGATAGGCCTACGTCTGACTTTTTGAGCAAATTGATGGACGTTCACGTTACTGATGGTGACCTCCTGTGCACTATGGACGTAACCAGCTTGTATACTAACATTCCCCACGACCTTGGCTTATCTGCCTTAGAACATTATCTAAAATCTCGTGGTGTGGATGAACCACCAAAGTCTTTTTTATGGGACCTGGCACATATTGTGCTAAACATCACTTAAAATGTTATTTTCGTTGTATTGATGACATTTTCTTTATTTTTAGTGGCACTGAAGAAGAACTTAACCAATTCTATGAATTCCTCAATTCCAGGCTGAACTCGATCTGCTTCACTTTAGAGTATGATGTGTCATCAATATCTTTTCTTGATGTGACTGTGTTTAGATCTGCGGGGCCGACCCTGCATAATACGTCTGTATTTCGAAAACCAACTGACAGAAATAACTTTTTACATTCCAGAAGTTACCACCCTCCTGCCATGAAAGATGGACTCCCATTTAGCCAATTTTTGCGAATGAGGAGAATCTGTAGCACAGTGGAGGATTTTGAGGGGAGATTCACATGAAAGGCCTATGACGAGTTTGTTTGGTTTCGCTTTCACAATGTTAAAATTTCACAGAAATTCTTTTTGTTGGAAGTGGGCGTCAACCAGTGTTTTCAATGTGGGAGGTTCAATAGATTTCACGACAAAAAAGACCTGCTTGTAAACATTACTGTTCTCTAGATAATAGGCAAAATTACATTTTGTACAATTAGAGCCCCCCCAATGGGCCAAATTGTATGGCATGTGCTGTGCTTTTAGAGGTCTTTGTGCTGATTGTGCATGACATATTTTGTGCAGTTCCCACCTTCCCAGTCCAAGATATCGCCAATATAAAATCCCATTTTTCGCATTTACCCATATCACTAGGTGGCGCTACACTTTAAGTGAGTGTTTATGGGCTGGATCGATACGCCCCTGTAACACTGACATATCACAAAAAAAATCATGTTGTTCGGTGAAACATTCACTGAGTTATTCAGCAAAACCTTTTCGGCGTCTCCCCCTCTTTGATGGACACTGGCACAGCGGAGGGGTGGCCCTTGGGGGCCAAAAGCTCCTATTCGCTCAAAAACTTCTAGGGCTACATGCCTACAAAGATTCATCTCCCCCAGAGTTCCAGTGTCCTGGCAATCGTTGACAAAAAATCGGTGAAAACATTTTTTTTAAAAAATAAATAAATAAAAAAAAAAAGGGAAAAAAGTCTCGGCAACACTATAATGACCGCTTTCGCTAGCTTCACTAGCGGTGGTCATAATAATGCACCTGAACAGTGATGCTGCTTTCCATCAGCGACGGACTGGTAATCTGTGAGTTCTGGAAAAGTCCAGAACGGCCGTCCAGTCTACGGCCGATAATTGGTCTTTTTTTTTTTTCTTCAGTCGACCGGCCCTGTCTAACAGTCTAACACCTAGGCCTACCAGAAGATGGCGCTGTAACGATAATTTGTCAATCAAACATAGGCCTACATTCTGTCAAAAAGCCAACAAAGAAGACCGTTTTCCTCCCTACCGCTCTGGAAATGGCGAGCAGAAAACGCAAAGAAAAAGGTGTATGGCAGAAATTAAAAGAGAAAAAAACAAAGTTGTTGGAGAATGAAGCTTCAAAATGTAGGAAGCTTACAGAGCTTTTGACCGCGGTGGTGGGGCTAGTGCCCCCAGCAGCAGCAGTAACGTTGATGTGGAGATCGCGAATCAGATTCTGAGCAACAGGATGCGGATCATGATGTGGAGGGAGAGACAGCAAGGGGATCTTCACTGCACGAACGTAGGCATGGCTACTTGCCGGAGGAGGAAGAAGAGGAGGTAGGGGGAGAGCCGTGACGAATGAAACACTTTTTACTTAACGGTTATTTTCAAAGACAGTGAAGCAAATTAGATTTATTTTGCCATATGGTCATCAACATACAAGTGTATTCTATTAGTTACTGGTGTAATTTAACACATCCGATAAGAAATCACGTTCATTTTTAACTTTGAACGCAAGGTGTCGTTTGTTACAATCGTCCCTCATTGTCGGGGCGAATGAAACACGCAATGATTTTTGATCGCAAAAAAAACTACCAGTAGGTAATATTTTACTTACCGATGTCAAAAACAGTCTCGCGGAGATAACGTTTGAACGCAGTAACGTAACGGCACGAGATTTCACGGGGTTGTGAAGTCTTGCATGCTGAATGTGCTGAGGACATATGATGTTTCAGATGTGTATTGTTTTTGAGAAAATAGCTGTGTTTCTTACGTCCCGTGTTTCATTCGTCACGGCTCTCCCCCTACTGGTAGGCCTCAAGTGACGTTATGTAGGCCACTGAATTGACTACTCTGATAATCAGCTTCTACTTATTTGATTTGCGTTGTGATGATGATAAATAATGGCTTATTGCCCTCAAAAGAAACACGCAGTGAATCTGACAAATAGGCTACATTAAAAATAAGGAAACACGGTAAATGACCGAAAATTAATTTCTTTATGCACCGGAAGTTAATTGATGCATTGGCCTGGAACCTAATAAAACTGCAGCAATGATAACTTGTAATGGAAGACAGGGGAATCAAACTTCATAAGTTCAAGAACATTTTTGAGTATTTATGCATTCTTTAGTTTTAAAACTAATTTGTATCACGGAAAAAAATTACAAACAATAACACACATTTACACATTTGATTGATCTAAAGTTCTTGCATAAATACTCAAAAATGTTCTTGAAGAAACACTCAAAAATAGTTGTGTGGATTGGCAGTTATGAAAATGATAAAAAATAATGGATAATTGATACTGTTAATTGTATAGCCTACTAAGTGCAAGCTTTTAAATAATGACTAATAAATAATGACTAATAAATGAAACATTATTTGCAAAACCCTCAAATAATAATGTAAATAATCTAAATGTGTGAGGGATTTTAATTTGAAAATTCTGAAAAAGAATGATCAGTGCTACTGTCTTCAATATACATTCAAACAGTTCTTAAATAAATACTGAAAAAAATAGTATGTGTGCGTTTTCAATTATTTCAAAACCATATAGACCCCCCCCCCCAGCGCGCCCCGGTCGATGGGTGGGCCTATTTGATGAAAAAGTCCAGGGCCTTTTTTTGGTCCCAGTCCGTCCCTGCTTTCCATACAGACACTTCACCTAGGGTTCCCACGGGACAGGGAATTTCTGGAATTTCAGTAAAGGCTGTTCCATAGAGGGAAAGTCAGGGAATTTGATCATTTTGCGTTAGGGAGTATCAGGGAATATTGTTAATAGTATACAGTATGTGGTTGCTAGATTAAGAATTCTTTAGAGAATTTGCCTTCTTGTTTCTAAACGCGTCCGTCTTCTTTCTGATTTTTTTTTGCCCAAAACCTCTCCTGCTCTAAAAATGTACAACATTCTGGAACACAAATTCTTTGCAAAACCTGTCATTTCTCCTAGCTTATGCTTCCTAACTCAGTTCAAGCAAACATGCCAGGGAAATGCAAGTTTAAAGAGGTTTGGCTTGAAAATGACAATTTTAAAGACTGTCTATCAGAAATTGATCACTGCAAAGCTAAATGCACCATATGTAAAACGGTCATATTTGTCTCCAATATGGGAGAGTATGCATTGCAGAGCCATGAGGCTGGAAAAAAACACCTTCCATGGCTGAAGACACTGAGAAAATCAACCTTGTTACAACTTCCCATCATAGCGCTAATCCAGTCGTCCATCCCAGCCTGAACCTGCTCCCACCCCCAGTGACATTGATGGTAGCATGCGAAATTAGCCATCTAGGATAAATGGCAGCCTCTTTTGGCAAACATAATTGAACTGTAGTTAACTAAGGTGGTGTATCGTAGGGCTACAGCTCCTATGGCGATATATAGCAGCTTTCTTTAAAGGGGTCCTTCCATCGTTATTTTTATTCATATTTCTGTGTCGCCACTATGGTTGAATGCATTGTGCGTCATTTCTGTGAAAAATTATGTCCTAGTTCTCTTGTTTGACGCTATTTTCTGTAAGCTAGAACAGGTCTAGTGATTGAAGGACTGGCTTTTCCGGTGTCCCACGTGAATATCCATGACGTGTCAGTAAGGCACCTCTCATTGCAAATTCGCTGTCTTTCGCTCACCTAGCTTCTGTCCACTGTTCTTCCTCTGGGATGTGAGCGTGCCATACATGGCTCTGGGCGGGGCTTACGACCTAGTGACGTAGATAGGTTTAGCCTGCTCTGATCCGCTCGTTTTGGTTAGCTTGACCCTTTAATGACCAGTAAAACCATGAGGATCGAATTTCACGTCTTGGAATGCTGCGTGCATATACTGCTTGTTGTGACCCACCACGTTGTAAATAGAGCTACTAAAAGTGGTTTTTGACGGAAGGACCCCTTTAAAATGGTCCATTTTACTGCAGCCATTTCTATTTGGAAAATTAACATGTAGAGCAGGTTGGAGAAGGAGTTGAGGTTTTGGTAGGGTCTGTCTGACACACCAAGCTGAATGCGGTTTTGAATTCTAAAACTATTTTAAATGCCCTTTTCTGCTCAGCACCCAATCATTATACTGAACATTTTTTTATTCAGGAAGTCATGGAAATTCTGCTTTTTGGTCAGGGAAGATCATGTTACGTGTGCGTATGTGCATTTCACTTGGATCTGTTACCCCATTGTTGCTATTGTTTACATTAAAACTGTGCAATACCCACACCATGATGTGTAATACCTAACTCACAGTGAATTACTACTACTATTGCACTAGTCTGTATGTAGCTCACCCACCACTTATTATTTACTATTTGTATTACTTGCACGGTTATTTGCATTATTTTTATATACTCCCTTCTTCCTTGCTCTTTTTGTACTTAACCTTGACACTTTCATACTTTCATCTTGCACCTTTGTGGCCTTGCTATTTTAGTTTTGTTGTAGAGACAATACTTGAATAAAAAATGGTGAAAACTAGATATCATAACACAACTGTTAACTAATGTCTTTCCATTGGTAATCTTTAGTGTCGATAGTTGTCATTTGACCACCCCATGTGATCATGTGAACCATGTGGGTGGATATTGCCACCATCTTGCTTTTTCCCAAAACAGTGTAGTGTGCGTTTTTAACCCTTACATGACAAAAAAATGTCCTTAAATGATGAAAAGTTATTTATTCAAAAAATGCAATGCAAAGCAAGGCCAAAATGCTATGTCCTCATGAGGATGCAGGGTCTCAGGGGGTATCATAGCAATAGCATAGAGCAGTACTCATGGAACTTACCTTGCAGATTGCACATTGAATTTGTCAACGTTGTTCTCAACACTGATATAGGCTTTGGGCTGGATACTTATGTCTTTTTTTGCTTTCTTTAATTTGGGACACCTCATACATGTGGGATGTATGGTTTTTATACAGTTTACATGGTTTCATCATGGCACCTCATGGGGACTACTATTTACTATGCTCCTACCTAGTACTAATGTGTGGTTTACCCAAAGCATATTATAGTTGTAGTTGTAGTTGTAGCTGTAGTACTGCCATGTTTTAAAGTGCGCGTACAATAGGCTTTAATCTACCATGTTACTACTATGATTTTGAACAGCACAAGACGTATTGCAACCAAATTTGGTACATTGGCTTCTGACCTCATCCTATGTATGCACAACTAATTTGTCATCGTTTGGCCACTAGGTGGCGCTGTAACTGGCACAAAAAAAGAATTGGCACACACACTACTCACAAAAAGTTAGGGATATTTTGCTTTCAGGTGAAGATTTAACTGTTGGACATATGCATTCAAAAGTTTAAAGAAGGTTGCATTCAGTTCATCTGTAAAGGTTATAGTGCATTTTTGGTTCATTCTTTTTGTACATCTTGCTGTTTTGTAGTAAGGAGCTTAACAGCACAACAGGTGTTTAATCCATGAATTGACAAATACATTTTGTTGTTCAATTAGAATTGGTATTTAAGCAGTCCTCATTATCATGTTGTTCACATTTTCACGTCATGAGACCAAGACGACACCTAAAAAGTTATTGAGACATTGTTATTGAGACCCACTCACCCACCCACCACAGGCGTTTGTTTTAATACATTGTTTGAGATGAAGAAATCACTATTGCATGCTTCTACATAAATGCCCTACTTTCATGATATCATACTACTGAACTTTTGACTTTTTCCACAAATGTTACCTGAAAGCTAAATATCCCCAACTTTTTGTGAGTAGTGTATATGCTCTGATGATGATGAAACTTGGCACAAATGATCTTTAGACCATGCCTGACAAAAGTTATCACATTAATATTTTTTGTGTAGTAAGACGATTGTCCCTTATAGCCAATTGAAACTGATTGCGAAGCAACCAAACAGAAAATCACCCACGAAACTTACTGAGAGTGGTTACGACCATGTTTCTGACATAACTACATTCTGTTGCTAAGACAATTTTGCCCAACTTCACTGCCACACTCAGTAAATAGAAGAGATGGATGGACTGTTGCCTTTAGACAAGGTTTGTGTCCATTTCCACAATGTGCCAAGACTCTTCAATTTTAGAGGGGAGCACGTCTACATGTGCACAGGCACACCTGACAGTTTTGACAGAGCTACAGAGATTAGAAACTGAACATCTAAAGAGTTCAACATTCCATTTGCGTTACTATAGTTCAAATCCAGTTACATAACTGTAAATTAATAGGCAAAATAGTCACCCCCTTAATTTTACATCAACAAAACACACATACTCAGACAGAGCTGAAAATAAATTAACTATATTAATTAAGATCAATTTGAGACAGAAGACACAATACATATCATGCCATGTTCTCTGAAAAAAAAAACAATCTTAGCAATTCTGATTCTTTTACAAAATTTCGATTTTTTTTGTGTACGTGACACAATTATATATGTATACTATATATTACATCTTATCTTATTCCGTCATCTTAAGAATATTCAGGCAGAGAGAAATAACCACATAAGTTGCACAGAAAGTCCACAGGTGAGCAAAACGTGAGGCTTGCCCCCCGGACACATAGACAGACACTGACAACCATACATTTCAGACAGAAAAAATAATAGTCACGTAATCAGCTTCTGTGTGCAGTAGGCTAGATATTAAATAAATCACAATAATGAAACAAGAGTTAACTTGCCTACACTGTAAAAAATACTGCTTAGAAATAGCTTAAAAAATAAGGCAATGTGCTGCTTGTTTTGTTTTTTTTTTTCAAAACGTCGATTTTACTCGCACTATATTTCTTCCTCTATGTTATATGGTACTGAGTGAGAGTTATACCAATGTGAAATAAGATGCATCGAGCACATTGCCTTAATATTTTTTTATGTTGGTTCTAAGCAGCACTTTTCACAGTGCATTAGGTTTTTTTAGTTCACTAAGAAATCTCAGTGATTCTTAGAGGTCACAACGTGAGCAAAAGCAATTGGGAAGAAAGACCAGACTGGATTGTAAACCTAGACATCAAGAACAGGTCATGCGCACAAATTAACAAAGTTCATGCACATTACACACATACAAAGAGTGGAAAGTAGTCTCACAAATACTGATGCTACATGAGTATAGTGGTAAACACAAGGGTGTTGCTATACCAGCCCAAGACAGTCAGGTTCAGGGTAAGTCATGGCATGTCCTCACATTCACTTGGGTGTCCTCCACAAAGATTACAAACATGTCAACTAAGGAGATTAATATTTGTCTATGCCAACATTCTTAGCTTACCGGTAACAGAAATTAAGGTAAGGAGACATTGGAAAGCTTTCAGATATCTTGTCCCTGTTTGTGGAGTCAAAAACCCATCTTAGAGCTTTTTACAACCTCATATTACAACCACATCTTTGAAACAAGTACATTTTCATTATCAGAGGAACAGAAGATGTAATGAGATATAATTCATTGTTAAAGGGTTTGATTTTATGGAAGATATCTTTGAGGCAATTTCAAATTGAGTACATATTTCACAAACTAAGTCTGTACTGTGGAAATGTAAATTCAAATGAACCTTTAACATCTGCTATAGATATATCTTTGTTGTTATAAATTTGTGGTTTAATTCTTTCCATCAAAAAGCTATGCACATTGGTCTAACAAGCAATGGTCCCTGCTTTCACAGGCGACAGCTTGTTATAAAGGTACAAAAAAGCTGTTACGTGTTTTAGCAGATTGACAAAGAAAATTCTAAACATTTGACAAAGTTAAACAAAGTAGACAAATAATAGGACAAAAAGAGCCAAACAAACCAGTGATTTCCACTGACGCACATATCATAGACAGCTATTTTTCCTTGCCACAGAAAGAAGTTTGCATAATCTCTGAAGTGCACTTAACTTATTCCATTCCATTCATTTGCCTTCCACGAGGCAACACATAGTTGTGCCTGACCAACAGCTAAAGCAACACTTCATTTAAGATATCATAGTACATCCAGGAATATTCTATTTGCACAAAACATTTTTTTTAAATACTGAGAAATAATCTTAGATTTCCATTGTGATCTACTGTATTTATATCTACTGAACAATTTGGGTTCTGTTTTCTTGATGTCCACTCAATTTGCTAATTGTCCAGTCTTTTGAGTCATTAGGTTAAGTGACACCTTTGTTGCTCTGTTCTGATAAAAGTCCCCCAGTACAGCTTAAAAATAAGTTGGAGTTAAAGTAGTTGCTGTTCTTTAATGAGGGAGTTATATTGCACACTATCTCTGAAACATTTTGGTGTCTAGTATTCACAAAACAAACCTCCTAAACAACAAATAAACAATCAACAACAAAACGTACAAAATATACAATATGAGTCAATACAGCCAACATGTAAATTACCTTCAAATAAATCATTTCAATCTTTTTAAGGCAGTATTTGCTTAGGTTAAAAAATAAAAAAGTATATTGTACATTACACAGTACTACTTAACAGTCTCTTTGTGAATGTTTTAAGTAGTTAGGATGCTCACAAGGTATAACTATTTTAGTCATGAACAATGTATTACTTCAGTCCATGTGTGCTTCCTGCCTAAACATTAAACATGACATATACCTCATGTACAGGCATTACCAGTAGTCAAGTAGCTGATGTGCATAACCTTACGCACTCAGGAGTTTGTAGTCTAGTCAGGGTATGACAGGGGAAAATAACTTGTCAGAATGACTGCAGCTGAGTGTCCATGCAGTCATGCAGGCTAATCAGAGTATTACCAGCTAACATAGAACATTGTAAAAAAAATTACTTACGTTGCCCCATGGTTCTCTGTTTTTTAAAGGGACATTCTGTAAAGCCACCACAGGTTTGGTTATTTAAATGGTTAGGGGAACATTACTACAACCAAGTGGGAATCTTCTTGAAACTAGTCAAGAGAACGTCAGTCTAGATTTAAGGAGCAGGTTTTTACGCAGCACAGAGCAACATCCCACCCCCCAAGCGCCATTCAATTCACTGCATGTGACAAATAAAATTACTTATCAGGAGAATGTTCTGCTGACCAAATTTCCATTAAAAAAGGAAACTTTTCTAGCACCCCATAGTAGAGCCAATACTACTTTCAGGGATCATTCCCCTACCCAACTGATAACTTTCCTAAAATGAGTATTAAAAATTGTTCGCTGGGTTTGTGACAATCCATTCAGACTACATATGGGATGAAATGGTAAACCAACGATTCAGGTTTGGTCTGCAAGATAGGTATTCAGTACGTAAGATCGGAACAGCACAGTATTGTTAATGAATTCTAAAAAAGAACCTGCCATTGAGACTCAAAGTAGTGTCTATAGGATAATCTCAGTATTCAGGCTTCCTCCATTTTAATACACATGAACACTGTCTTTTCTAGTATTACCATTCACACATGCTTTTACAAGTAAACCATGCCTTTACATTGCTGCCACTGTATATTCTATCATGCATTTCAATCCACTACGTCACAATTAAATGTCAGCCCATGCTGGGTTGGGGCTGCTCCACATACATGAATCACAAGTGTACAGGTTTTCCACAAACATAAACAAGTGTCACTTTGACAGGCAAACAACATGTATAACTCTGCACAAATGTGAATCCAACATTATTTACTGGTCTTTTAAGGAGACCAATGCCACTTTCATTTCACGTTTGTTGCAGGATCCCTGCAGCCCTCTATTCTCTGACTTGAGATGATTTGATGGGGGGGGGGGGGGGGGGGGGGGCTGTGGGGGAGCTGTGAACTGTAAAAGCTCTATTTACAATCACAAATGTGCCAGCAAGACACAGTGAAAGCTCCACTGGATTAAGTGGTAACAAAGGAGTACAGAATGGATAAACCATGTCCCATTGGCTATTTCTGCTGTTAACAGAATAAGTGGAATGTGATGTGTGGTTGCTGGCAGGATGTCTTACTGTGTGAATCTGCAGTGTTCTTCTTCTTGGGATATCAACTAATATCACTGCATTGTAACCACATCGAAATGAATGCAGCACAGACTGATTAAGTATTTAAACCAACATTCAAAAATATTTCATTTGTTAACTTATTAAAAATAAATATTTTGTAGGTATATTAACATAAATACATAAATGGATATGTTTGTACATCTATGACTGAAACAAAGTTAGAAGAAATTAACCTGGTAGAAAAAGGTATCAGCCCTATTCCATTGCACTAAAAGAGCTCCGGATCGGTTCTCTACATGGAACTGCCTCAGCAATGACAAGGGATTCTCTGATGTGAATGTCTGCAGAAATAGGATGTTTTCCTTTCCCTAGCCATTTAGGGGTTGATCAGTTCATACATGAGTGAAGATAAATTATAAGGAAAATATGTATATTTACATGAAAAAACTCTTGGGGTGGGCTGTTTGGAGCAAGCCATAGTATAATTCATTCTCATCTGTGCTTTAGTTATAGTTTCCTATTCCATTAGACTGTCCCCTTGTAATATGATACCTTGTTGTTTCTAGGTGATGAGCTGTTCACACAGAAATGTAGAATGCCCCCAATTGCATTGTGCTACACTCGTTTACCTGAGGAAAGCCCCCCCCCCCCCCCAACAAAAAGAAAATGCAGGAGACATTGTCTTCCACATGCACTACGTCTGTGTTTGGAGGTCATGACCAAGACCAGTTAGGGATGACAATATTCTCCTGCTCAGAATATGTTTTTGTTTAGGGAGGGGCACAGACAGTAACAACAACACACTCCTGTTTTCTCTTTCACCCTCACTGACACTGCCTTTTTTTATGACTACCTGCTTGCAATTTCCATTGTGCATACTTTCTTCTCTGATGCTGTGATTATAATTTCTGACCCTCTAGAATACTAAAATTCTGTATTTCAACATTTCTTTCCATCAGCCTTGAATGTTGCAGACTAATCGGACGGATTGACTTCACGAGACACTCTTGTTGACATTAGCACTGGAAGGTGTTGAAGGTGTAGTTTCTTGTCTGAAATGCTTCCCGGAGGCCTTTATGAACTTGCATGTGTTGCTGCACATTTGCACACGTACAATGGTGTGCTTTTGTGAAAAATGTCCAGAGAACCAGATTCTATGGGCATGGGCCATTGGTGATGTTTGTTTGTGTGGGTAATGAAGTGCTGTAGAAGTAGTATAGAGGTGAGGATATATGCCGGGTTGTTAAAAAAACATGCTTGGACCAGTTCTCCTGACACTTCTGCCACATTTCCTGTTTTAAAAGCCGTCAATGTGGCAGTAGGCCTCCAGGCTGGAGAAAAGGATGTAAAGGAGCCAGAGGGAGAGGAAGAGAAGGCTGGTAAGGAGGCGAGGAATGCGGGCACCCCCGAGCTCCCCCCCAATAGAAGGCCTTCGGCGGAAGAGCAGCACCCCCATGGAGATGAAAGCGAAAATAGTGAAGAGGGTGACGGAGAAAGCCAGGGAGCCAGGGTCCACCTTGAACCGTTTGTTCTGCACCTTCCAGTAGATGGCTGCCACCGACCATGCCACGCCGATGCCCAGGAACACATTCACAGCATTGCTGCCCGTCACGTTGCCCACGGATGCATCAGCGTACTGATCCTGCGTGGCCGCTACTTTACTGGCAAATGTGTCTGTGAGAAAGAAAAGAAAATAATGAGGCAGAGTAGAACAAAAGACAATACAGAGAGGACAAAAGAGAAGAAAACACGGGATGACACATATAGTATCAAAACAGGTGGACAAATCAGCTTCAGAAGTTTTGCCATATAGTGTATTCTTTCTGCCTATGCTCTTAACACAACTGACCTCACTAATTAGCTCATCTACCTGGCTGAGGAGTTGTGCTAATTAGGATCAGTTGACTTACTGAATTGGTTGGAACACATATGTGGTGTCAAAGTCTGTGACATCAGTATATGCTCTCACAAAAATGTAAACAACATGATTTGGGCCATGTGAACACAATGAACATTTAAATGCTAATTAAGTTAGCCTGGTACAGTTTTACACAGACAAACAAACATAACCAAGGGCCACAGAGAACTACAACATAAAGCAGCAATAATTCGATTCCATCAATGGTTGTATGGTTTAATGCAACAGTTAACTCATCTGTTTTTTTCCATTTTAAACATTTATTATTCCTTTCAGATTGTATATAAATGTTTTGGCTGCCAAGATTTTCTAGGTAAATAACCACTTAGGACTATTTGTTTATAGAGTTATAAATATACCACAGAGAATAAAAATACCACAAAATCTTTGCAATCTTTGTTTTTTTTCTTACCAGGTAGTGATGTGCCCAGAGCCACAAACACCACAGCAGTGACACTGTCTTTCAGGCCCACTGTGCAGCCGAAGTGGGAGGCCAAGTCCCCGATAATGGCAGTGAGGAGGCCAATGACACTGATGGAGACGATGAAGCAGGCCCAGCCATTCCAATACTCAGTGGGCGGCACACAAGCAAACAGAACTTTCCAGAAGACAGTCACAAAGTGCATGACATAATCCACACAGGATGGCGATCGATCTTCACGACCCTCATCATCCTCCTCATCCCCATCACCTAAGGAGGAAGACCACCAATGGTCCAAATATTATTCTGTGCCAAACCATAAAACAGTAGAAAGGATTTCAAGTGTTCAACACAAGTTCACATGGCTTTACACACAGTTTAATATGTATTTATGTCTACACTGAACAATATAGCTACATCATACAGGATATACATAGGTGCAAATGGAAACTATAAATGCATTCATTTACTGACCATGAAGACCACACATCCTGCCCGTGAAAACTGTTTTTTCAAAACTACCCTTACATTTTAGAGATCTTTTACTCACTTCTAGGGTGGTGTCCAGAGAAATGTCATCTTTCTTTAGATTCAAGATATTTAAAATATGTCCTGTATTTGTGGCCCACTCTGCATATACAGTATGTCACAAAAGTGAGTACACCCCTAACATTTTTGTACTTTTTTAATTATATCTTTCCATGGGAGAATCTAAAGATATAATACTTTTCTACAACGTAAAGTAGTCAGTGTACAGCATATATAACAGTCCAAATTTGCTGTTCCCTCAAAATAACTCAACACACAACCATTAATGTCTAAACCACTGGCAACAAAAGTGAGTACACCCCTACGTGAAAATGTCCAAATTGTGCCCAAAGTGTCAATATTTTGTTTGGCCACCATTATTTTCCAGCACTGCCTTAACCCTCTTGGGCATGGAGTTCACTAGAACGTCACAAGTTGTCACTAGAATCCTCTTCCACTCCTACATGACGACATCACGGAGCTGACCTTGAGTTTGAGACCTTAAGCTCCTCCACCTTCCATTTGAGGATGCCCCACAGATGCTGAATTGGGTTCAGGTCTGGGGACATGCTAGGCCAGTCCATCACCTTCACCCTCACCCAAGGCGTGGTCCTCTTGGAGGTGTGCTTGGGGTCGTTACCATGTTGAAATACCGCCCTGCGGCCCAGTTTCAAAGGGGGGGCATCATGCTCTGCTTCAGTATGTCGCAGTACATATTGCCATTCATGGTTCCCTTAATGAAGTGTGGGTCCCCAGTGCCAGTAGCACTCATACAGCCCCAAACCATGACACTTCCTCCACCATGCTTGACTGTTAGCAGGACACAGTTGTCTGTGTAATCCTCACCTGGTTGCCACCACACACACTGGACACCATCTGAACCAAATAAGTTTATTTTGGTCTCATCAGACCACAGGACATGGTTCCAGTAAGCCATGCCCTTAGTCTGTTTGTCTTCAGCAAACTGTTTGCGGGCTGTCTTGTGCATCATCTTCAGAAGAGGCTTCCTTCTGGGACGACAGCCATGCAGACCAGTTTGATGCAGTGTGCAGCGTATGGTCTGCGCACTGACAGGCGGTCCCCCTACCCCTTCAACCTCTGCAGCAATGCTGGCAGCACTCCTATGCTTATTTTGAAGACACAGCCTCCGGATATAATTCTGAGCACATGCACTCAACTTCTTTGGTCAACCATGGCGAGGCTTGTTCTTAGTAGAACCTGTCCTCTTGAAGCACTGTATGGTCTTGGCCACTGTGCTGCAGCTCAGTTTCAGGGTGTTGGCAACCTTCTTATAACCCAGGCCATCTTCATGTAAAGCAACAATTTTCTTTTTTAAATCCTCAGAGAGTTCTTTTCCACAAGGTGCCATGTTAAACTTCCAATGACCAGTATGAGAGAGTGATAACACCAAATTTAACACAACTTCTATCCATTTACACCTGAGATCTTGTAACACTAATGAATCACATGACACCAGGTAGGAAAAATGGCTAATTGGGCACAATTTGGACATTTTCACATAGGGGTGTACTCACTTTTGTTGCCAGTGGTTTAGACATTAATGGTTGTGTGTTGAGTTATTTTGAGGGAATAGCAAATTTGCACTGTTATATAAGCTGTACACTGCCTAATTTATGTTGTAGGAAAGTATTATATCTTTAGACTTCTATGGAGCTATTTTTGTTCCAATATCATTCAAACAAATAAAAAAATATCCAAACAAAAAACACAGCTTTGAAAACAAATTATGAAGTTTTAAATTTTTAGTCCTAAAAAAATTGATTGTGCTCCGATTTTCTTTTTGTTATTACAGAATTTATGTTTGCAAGTCTAAAAGTTTTGCACCTCTAAATCTGTTGCAGATCAAAATGGTTTGCTTTCAAGTTCAGGTGCGTTTACTTCCTGGTCAAATTTGTTTGCCTCTGACTGACAGTAGGGCTGGTGTCTGCCTGGCCCAATGACTATGTGGCCTGCCCTCCCGGAAGGTAAGTCACACTTGTTAAATGGTTTCAAATACTAAACAGCAAGACCATACGTTGTATTGTAAAGATTTGTAATATAAATGTTCTCATTGTCAGTGATATCAGAGACTTTCTTACATAGATTGACTTTGGTGATACGTAGAATGCAAGTGGGTGTCCGTTTTGTGCAGGAAAGACGGTGCACCAATCTGGCTAACACTAGAGACCGTAGCTACCCAGCTAGCTACCTAGAAAACGCCAGCACGTTAAAACGTAGACCATGTTACTAAAGGGCTTGAGCTGTTTTAATTTGGTCCAGAAATTACAAAAATTCCCTCAATTAAGAGTCAAATTTGAGCTTTTCTTTTGACGGATAAAATTTGCTCTGGTGGCTATTAAGTTCTAATATTATTCAGCTAGCTCGCTCAATTCTGAACAGATTCTCATCATATCTGTACAGAAAGAAAAGACATAAGCATGTGTTAAAATGTGCCTGAGTTGTAAAGAAAATTTAAACTATAGCCAGGGAGGTGTACGAATATTTAGCTTGTCCTTTGCCAGCATGTACGTGTATTAATAACGAACCCACTGGGAAATGGCAGTAAGGATAACATTGTGCTAAGTGAGGTGCACCGTCTTTCCTGCACAAAACGGACACCCACTTGCATTCTACGTATCACCAAAGTCAATCTATGTAAGAAAGTCTCTGGTATCACTGACAAGGAAAACATTTATATTACAAATCTTTACAATACAACGTATGGTCTTGCTGTTTAGTATTTGAAACTATTTGATAAGAGCGACATAGTCATTGGGCCAGGCAGACACCAGCCCTACTGTCAGTCAGAGGCAAGCTACCAATAGAAATCCACCCTTTCTCTCGTTGAGACCCCGCCCATCACGTTCATTTGTAGGGGAGAGCCGTGACGAATGAAACACGGGACGTAAGAAACACAGCTATTTTCTCAAAAACAATACACATCTGAAACATCATATGTCGTCAGCACATTCAGCATGCAAGACTTCACAACCCTGTGAAATCTCGTGCCGTGACGTTACTGCGTTCAAACGTTATCTCCGCGAGACTGTTTTTGACCTCGGAAAGTAAAATATTACCTACTGGTAGTTTTTTTGTGATCAAAAATCATTGCGTGTTTCATTCGCGCCGACAATGAGGGACGATTGTAACAAACGACACCTTGCGTTCAAAGTTAAAAATTAACGTGATTTCTTATCGGATGTGTTAAATTACACCAGTAACTAATAGAATACACTTGTATGTTGATGATCATATGGCAAAATAAATCTAATTTGCTTCACTGTCTTTGAAAATAACCGTTAAGTAAAAAGTGTTTGATTCGTCACGGCTCTCCCCTACTTGCAATCAAAAGTTTTTGGTTCGCAAAAGATTTTCAGGTTCAAAACTTCGACTCGCAAACAAATTTGACCAGGAAGTAAACACACCTGAACGTGAAAGCAAAGCATTTTTATCCGCAACAGATTAAGAGGTGCAAAACTTTTAGACTTGCAAACATAATTTCTGTAATAACAAAAAGAAAAGCGGAGCGCAATCAATTTTTTTAGGACTAAAAATGTAGAACTTCATTTTTTGTTCTCAAAGCTGTGCTTTTTGTTTGGATATTTTTTTTATTTGTTTGAATGATATTGGAACAAAAATAGCTCCATAGACTTCTCCCATGGAAAGATATAATAAAAAGGTACAAAAAAGTTAGGGGTGTACTCACTTTTGTGACATACTGTATATATGGGGTGCGTAAGAAGAGGGTGTGAGGTGGTACGAGGTGGTGTTAGTGGGGTAGTGCTGATGATGGTGGGATGTGTGTATGGGGGGGCCAAAGGGTGTGTGGAAGGGGAGAAGGGGAGGCCTCTGATGACATCTAGTGGTCAGGGGAATGCACATATGTGTGGAGGGTGGACGTGAGAACTGTGTCCTGCGTGCTGTATGTGTATATGTATATGTGTGTGGGGGATGCGAGTGCTGATTTCTGCATAGATCTCTAGAGGACCAGAGGATCAGAGGACCAGCTTACTACATGACACTTCATAGGTTGGTTAGCCAATTTCAGCTGTCAGCTAGGCTGGACTTGTACATACCAGTAGATGAATAGAATTGCATTGCCCTACATTTACCAGCAGAGGGCAGTGTAACACCACATTATTGTGCCTATAACACCTCCATCCTGATAACTTCATTAAACTTAATTTCTTCAACTGTCATCAAGTCAAGCAAACGTGGTAAGCTTTTACAATATTGCTGGAGATACATATTTACTCAACAGGTGTTATGAATATGATTCCACCTGCAGACCTCCTGATGAGGTGTTTGATCCGATGGAAAAGATGGACTTGAAAACAAGTATCATGTTCCATGATTGTGAGCAGAGGGGACGGGTGGACAGTAATAAAGTAATGAGCAGCTTTAGGGCCCTGCGTGGTCAGACTCATTAGACTGGGGAGAGAGTGTCAACACCACAGCGGGCCCTGTGAATTACATCTGTCAATGGGTTGGAAATAAGATAACTGCAGTGCAATTACAGCGCTCTATCTCTATCTCTCTCTCTCTCTCTCTCTCTCTCTCTCTCTCTCTCTCACACACACACACACACGCACGCACACACAAACACATGCACGTACCACAGACAAATGCACATGTAGGCTATATCAGGGGCGTTGTAGTGGGGTGAAAAGTGAGACTGAGTTACCAGGGCCCCAAGTATAGGGGCAGGGGGGCATGAGGAGTCTGGAAAATTTAATTTTCCTTGAAATATTAATATCATTTAAAGATCACAATAAATGTTGCTAACTAATACAAATGTAATGTTTTCGGTAAATAAGTCGGTAAATTGATTTGAGTTTTGTGTCCTAGCCTACATATAGCATATGAGGAGGACAGGCACCCTTACCCCTTGCAGGAAATGGTTTAGACTGCCTTTACCGGGCTTTTTAACTAGGTGCATTTAACTCGCTGAAGCGACCATCCTCATTAGGCTAATTGTGCTGTGGAAGATGCTACCTAAGAAATCTGGGTTTCATAAAAAGAAAAGAGAGGCAGGAAAGGGAGAAAAAAAGAAACGAGACAACGCAACTGCTGACAGATTTATTTCCCAAGAAAGGTGAGCATAAATGGGAAAGCAAATGGCCTAAATGAACTCCTCTGTGGTTATAAACCAATGTTATTGTGTTAAAAAACACAAAATTAGAAATAAAATGATGCCTCATCTGTAATGTGATGTAAAGTCTAGATACGTTTTTGTTTGCATAGCCTACCACATCATTGCAATAGTATACTATTTAATTTTATTTGAAAATTAAATTCATATTATTGGTGCATAACTTAATTAGGCCAAATGCCTAATTTAGTAAGCTCAGTGTCATAGGTTCATATAAATATTGTCAAATTAGTAGCAAAGCTAACTTGGCAAAACTATGGCACTCAGTTTCAGAAACTGTCACAGAGTGTGATGCAGCAACAGACTCCTCATCCTCTGATACTGTGGACTTGAGATAAGGTAAACTTACAGTTTATAATAAAAGCACATGATTTTAGTCATTGATACTGTAATGTGTTTAGCAACACTAAAGTCATGCTCTGTGTTTTACTGTAGCCTGTGTTTGGCTGTAGCCTAAGTAAAATAAAAGACTAAAGGCAATTCCATCCAAAGTTGACCATTTTAGCACATCCATGAGGGTATGTAGCAACAGATGAAGGAAGAAAAGCCACTGACCTGCACTGACTGTCACAGCCTCCACAAACTGCTCCCTCCAAGAGTGAGTGCCTATCACCAGGGCCAGGTTTGTCTTCTTAATCAGTTTGTCCACAGTGCTCTAGCAATTACACAAGCACATACACACTTAAACAAATCTACAACATTAAAAACAAAAACAAAACAAAACTGGCTTGGTAATCTATCCATACCAACCACATGAATGAGTGAACCTCAGAGAATAGATTTCGGTTATAAAATAGTGGCCATTTATATTTCTGTTTTCTAATTACTGGGGTTTAAATGAAAACGCTGTTTACATATATATACTGTATATATATATATATATATATATATATATACAGTGTTTTCATTTAAACATATATAAATGTAAATATAATTTACAGCTATCACTTTGTTATGAGTCACAATTTACGGTCATCAGGGCGATATTCCAAGTAAGTAGTTTAGTGACCAATCTAGATAAGTGAACTCAAAGTTAGTGGTCTAATTGAGTATTCTATCTTTGTCCAACTTGATGGTTCAATTTATCTTCAGAACTTCTTTCTCCTTCTTCATTCCCAAAAAAAGAGGCAGACTTTAAATGGGAAAAATCTCGTTTTCAATGTTCTCCTTCTCAGGACCCATATTTGATCACTCAGGGCCAATAGAGTAGCTAAGTCATGTCAAGATAGCGTCATGTTAAAAATTAGTATATTAAAAGGAAAAAATATATCTTTTTAATTTATTACACTTAATAGCTAGTCAGGCTAGTGCCGCTTAGTGCTTCTGCTCAGTTTCATTTACCTCCAGGTACCATCTTTTGATTTTCTTTGCTCAAATGTGGGCATTGGCCTAAGGCCATGGTGAACCTGAGCATTGCTCCAGGTGTGCTAGATTTGGCAAATGTGCCATTCCTGCATAATTGAGTCGCTCTAGTCTGTCTGTATTTGTGTCACAAATAGAGAGAACAGACTTTAAACGCATTTAACTCCTTGTGTGTGTGTGTGTGTGTTTGTGTGTGTGTGTGTGTGTGTGTGTGTGTGTGTGTCTGTGTCTGTGTGTCTGTGTCTGTGTGTGTGAATATGTGTGTGAGAGAAAGACAAAGAGAGACAGAGACAGACAGAGAGTCTGTCTCTATCTGTGTGTATGCCACATTGAGAGAAGACGGGGGCCCCACACCTTAAACTCATAGGACTCCTCAATCACCACCTCCAAGCGACTGTGCTCGCCCAGGATGGGCTTCCCCATCTCAGCTATGCGCCTGGCCTCCTCCTCTTCGGCGCTCATCTGCCCCTCTGGGTCTTCTGAGTGAAGGAGAGAGAGCGAGAGAGAGAGAGAATCAAAGTTTGGGAGAAAAACAGAAAGAGAAAGAGAGGGACAGGGTAAGGAAGACAGAGTGAGTGAAGGAGAGAATAAGAGATAGCAAGCATCTTGATGATGGGAAGATGATGGAGTATAGATGTGGATATCAAAAGAAGTCAAGATCAGGACAGCAAGCAGGCGTGACAAAGAGTAACAGAAAGAAAAAAGGTTAGACAACACACAAAGGGTGGGGTGATAGGGTAAAAATAGAGTTATTGAAATTATATGTGGAAATATAATGATTTCACAGCATGCATTTATTCTTATTGCATTACATTACACTTAGCAGATGCTTTCATCCAAAGCGACTTAAAAAAAGGAGGACACAATAAGCTAACAGAGGTGTTGTCACGGTGTTCCTTTGGGGTTTTTTGGCAGTGCTGTATCTTTCCTTTGTTTTCCCCTAATCACATTATTAGTTTGAATTATTCTCCCTACACCCTGCACTGCCACAATAACCTCCTTCACCTGTGTCTCCTTGTCTTGTTAATCTGTCCCAGCTCCCTGCCTAGTTTCCTTGTTACTTGTTAATCTGTCCTAAGTTAGTTCACCTGTCTGCCTCGTCTCCTTGTCCCTCTGATTAGTCCCAGCACCTGCACTCCCTCGTTTACCCTCGTTAACTCCTTAGTTTGTGCACTATTTAAACCCTGGTTTTTCAGTTTGTCCTTGTCGGTTCGTTTGCCACTCACGGTATGTTTTCACGGCACTCTGCTCCTGACTCTGTCTCGTCCTGTCAGTCTTGTTTTCCTGCCTGTTTTGAGTTTTTGATTCCAATCCCAGTGTTTTCCAGTATCGTGTCGTGTCGTGTCTTGTTCCATGGATTCTGTCGTGCTTGTGTCTTGTGCCTTGTCCTGTTTTGTCAGTCTGGTCTCCAGTGTGTTCCGTCTCCTGTTTTGGACTGTTTGCATGGCTACGACTCGGACTGTCCCTGACTACGCTGCAAGCTCCAGCCCTCGCCTACCGATCCGGCTCACCGGTGACGACTCGTCTGCCAGTGGCTCAGGTGGTAGAGCGGCGGACTACCACCCCTGGAGTTGCGGGTTCATTCCCCGCTCAGCCCAGTGTCACGAGTCCTGCCTGCCTGCCCAGTTTTGTTTCCTGTCTCTGTTCCGTATTCCTGTCTGCCCTGATCCTGACCTGGCGGCCGACACCGGCCGCTCCTGTTCCAGTCCTGTCCACCCTGACTGTGTTCCTGTCCCCAGCTCTGTCTCCTGTTACCCCTGTCTGCTCTGTTCCTGCCTGATCCTGACCTGGCGGCCGACACCGGCCGCTCCTGTTCCAGTCCTGTCCACCCTGACGCTGTTCCTGTCTGCCCAGCCCTGATCCTGACCTGGCGGCCGACACCGGCCGCTTCTGGCCCAGTCCGGTCTGCCCTGCACCCTGACTGTGTTCCTGTCCCCAGCTCTGTCTCCTGTTACCCTGTCTGTGTTCCTGTGTACCCAGCTCGGTGCCTCCAGCCCTCGCCTACCGATCCGGCTCACCGGTGACGACTCATCTGCCAGTGGCTCAGGTGGTAGAGCGGCAGACTACCACCCCTGGAGTTGCGGGTTCAATCCCCGCTCGGTCCAGCACCACCGAGTCCTGCCTGCCCGTCCCCTGTCTCTGTTCCGTGCCCCTGTCTGTTCCCAGACCCTGTGGCTGCAGCATCTGTTCCTGACCCTGTGGCTGCAGCATCTGTTCCTGACCCTGTGGCTGCAGCATCTGTTCCTGACCCGGCGGCCGCTTCTGTTCCTGACCCGGCGGCCGCTTCTGTTCCAGTCCTGTCTGCCCAGCACCCTGACTCTGTTCCTGTCCGCCCTGACTCTGTTCCACTCTGCCCCTGTGTGCCCTGTCCAGTGTCTGTCTACGTGTTTATTGTTAATAAATGGCCTCTGGGGCTACGTTAATGCAATTGGGTCCTCTCCTGTTCTGTCTGTTTTCCTGGTTCCTGAATCTGTTCCCGTGACAGGTGTAGAGGAACACAGAGTAATCAGACCCTCATACATACAAAAAGATGCATGTGCCTAAGTAAGTTTCCTGGAGTAGGGACACTACAGACACATACTTTCCACACAGGCAGAATTACACAAGCATGAGGCACCTAGGAAAAGAGTTGGTTTAGTAGTTGTTAGTTTTGTTAGGAAGGAGAGCAGTCTTGAAAGAGAAGTCTTTACAAGCTTTTTAAAGGTTTAGAGGGATGGTGCTGCTCTTGTAGCAACTGGTAGGTTGTTTCACCAATGAGGGACAAGAGAAAATGTTTAGAGTGATCTCGCCTTGTGTGAGGCGAGGATACGGCCAGACAGTTTGTATTAGAGGATTGCAACGCTCTGGATGGGATGTCAGCCTTTAGTATGACATTGAGATAGGTGGGGGCAGATCCTGATGTGACTTTGTAGACTAGCGTCAAAGCCTTGTGTTGAATGGCAGCCAGCGGGAGCCAATGCAGGTTGCTGAAGAGTGGAGTGACATGTGCCCTTTTGGGTTGATTGAAAACCAGTTGTGCTGCTGCATTCTGGACCATTTGCAATGGTTTGACTACACAAGCAGGTAAGCCGGCTAGGACGGAGTTGCAGTAGTCGAGGCGTGAGATGACCGTAGCTTGTATCAGGAGCTTAGCGGCATATTGGGTCAGGTACGGTCTGATTTTTCTAATATTGTACAATGTTATGTTTCTGTTATTTTCGAATAGCAAAACACATTTTGAGCACTGTTTTTGTGTCCTTGGTGCCCCACGTTTAACCGCCGGGTGCACCTTGAACGCTTTAAGTTGAAAAATTTCAACTCCAACCAAAAAAAGGCACTCTATGATACACAAGTTTTTTTTATTGTCCAATCGAAAGTGTCAATATCAAAGACTCTACCATTCTAACTGCTTCTCGATATCATGGGTCTGGGTTTATTTTTCCAGTGTCCATTGACACAGCCACTCACCCACAATAAGAGCAGGAGTGAGTGTGCTTCCCCTTAAATATATTTCACATGTTTTAAACAAAAAAAGGTGTCATATACTCGTGTATGACTTGTTTAGGCAGTTGTTGCATTGCAATGTCAAAATGAATCAAACAGCATTTACTGTGATCAGGTTAAAAAAAGGCAGTCTTGTTGTGTGCCTTGGGTTTTTTAGCTTTCAGAGCGCATCTAGTCTGATCATGGCACAACAGCATCTAAAAAACAGACAGTAGACTCCACAAGTAGGACATCATCTTGTACAAGCATCTGCACATATACACCCATGTATCAGTCACAGCAACACACACACACACACACACAGCTCTGTGTCATAAAGAGCACATTAAGAGCCTGTGCCGACATAAGTTCAACAGAGCTGTTGAAAGTGGCGCCCAGGGTCAGATAGGTATCACCACTTCACACAGTTATATCATCATCATATGCATAATGTTTGGGAGTACAACACTACCAGTGGTTGGACATCCCACTAAAAACCATGACAACATAACTTGCATCTATCCACTGAGAGGGCACAGGGGTAGACAGTTCTCTTTAATGATGGAGAATACATCTGAGAGATTGATCTAATCTAAGCTGGAGAACATCTAACACTAATCTAATACGCTGAAGCACAACTTTTTTTAACTTCTTCTGTTTGTTGTGATCCTGGACTGAATATTTTTATGTTTTTCTTGTCATGACTTGAATTTTTGTTGATCAGTTTTTTATATTGCTGCTTATACTGTTTTTACAGTATGTACTCTCAGGGTTTCCCTTGCAAAAGACATTCAAAACTTGGGACCTGGTAAAATAAATGACAAACAAACAAACAAATAAATAAACAAGGTGGTCATTAAATTGATGGGGAATATGGCAGGCTATTGTGTGTGTGTGTGTGTGTATGTGTGTGTGTGATGGCTTGTGTTGGGTGGGGTGGGTGGATGTGTGTACAGTACCTTGGTTGAGTAGCAAAGCTGTGGAGGAAGTGAAAGAAGAAAGGTGAGAGGTTAGTTTCCGGCGTTGTCCAGCTCAGAAGGTTATTCAGTAATGTGTGAAGAGAGGTGAGGGTGTCATCATATCTTTAGTAATCATTAAAATGGAGAGGAGTGTTATTAAAAAGACTAGCGAGCAGGGTTGGCCTCTCTTTACATTAACTCAGTTACACTGACTGATGAGAAAGCAGTGGTGGGCAGCCTGGCAGAAAATACAGTCGAGTGCCACAGTCACAAAAATTTGCTGATTCTAATTAGCACAACTATTTGGCCAGATATGGGAATTAATTAGTAAAATTACCTCTATTCAGTGCACAGCTACAACCGTGTAATTTGGAATATATGGTATTAGATTGTAGCTTCTGAATCCCGGTTTTGCGTCACTGGTATAAATTCTGACAAAATATGTTAACTGACCAACATTGATTGATTGATTGATCTGATGATGAACTGGGGGAGCAGCCCAACACAAAGCTACACAAAGCACACAAGCAACACAAAGCACATTCAAGCCCATTCCCCATCCCACTAGCACACACCAACCTGAGATGCCCCGTTTTAGCCAGCGAGGTTCATCCAGCACGATGAAGAAATTCTCATGCTTCTCGTATTCCTCATCATCAATGATGCGCACTTGAATTGTCTGACTGCACACACACGTGGGTGCACACACACACACACACACAGAGGCAAAGAAAGAGAAAGAGCTCAAATGTTACATGTACCAGGTACATAAAACATGTAAGGTTAAATGAAAGGTATAAGTAGTGATCGAGGAAACACAGTCATCATTGAAACACAGACTGATAAAAACTCTTAATAAATGTTTACTGCACTGCCTTTGGGACTGAGAGCACGTTTCACACACACACAGACACACACAGACACACACACACACACACACACACACACACACACACACACACACACACACATACACACACACACACACACACACACACACACACACACACACACACACACACACACACACACACATTCTCTCTCTCTCTCTCTATTTCCCTCTCTCTCTCTCACACACACATGCCAGCAGTACAGGCCTGGTTGGAGTAGTTAGTCACCTAGACAGCTGAGCCATATCCCTGTAAGCAGCCTTAGCTGCAGCTCTAGAAGAATGATCAGCCTCAGTTCAGCACTTAAATCACTTCACAGAGCCAGGGCCCACATCAATATTTCATCACATACACCCTGAATTATTCAGGCCAGGTTTTGAGCACCACCTCCCTTAAGAGTCAGTCATCAACCAACCAACACACACACACACACAAACAAACAAACACCCACACACACACACACACTTCCCCAAAAACACAGAGTAAGAACACTTCCACATAAACGCTCCCATACATCCATACACACACACACACACACACACACACACACACACACACACACATACATACATACATACATACATACATACATACAGAGACTTTCACACACATACCACACACACACACACAAACATACACACACACACACACACACACACACACACACACACACACACACACACACACGCACACACACACACACACACACACACACACACACATACATACATATAGTGTGCATATACAAAAATGGGCACGTGAGTGCGGGATGTATGTATTCCCTGTGTGTATTTGTGTTGAGTCCATTGAGGATCTGGCAACAGCTCTATATCTTTGGGCATTTTATCACCACAGCAACAGCTGAAGCGGTGTAGTGCAAACAGGACTCCCACAGGCCTGATGCCAGTACATACAGTATCCAAGCTAGCTCATTTAGGTGTATGACATAGTTTCCTGAACTGTAAATGTTTCTCCGGAGATAAATAATAGGCCTACAATACAATAGCACTTAATTGTCAGTTTGTAAGGACTGAAATTCTTCCCGAAAGGTACAGGTTTCTGTAAAAAAAAGTCATTCATCATCGATGTAACATCAACACAACAGCATGTACCATGGCATACCACATTTACAGTTTTTTTATGATTGCTTTCACAAATTTCAAAATTTGGCTCAAATTGTTTTAACTTTACACACAAGTCACATAACACAAAACGCTTCAACAGAAACATCATCTTCGAGGTCAAAATGAAACTCCACAACCAAAACTTGAATCTTGTTTTTCAAAATGACTTTTTTATACCAACGTAGTAGACGCATGTATCATCTGACTTACTCTCTGTATAAGCAAGAACACACTGACATGGTTTTTACAAAACACCACTTTCGGTCTTTGAATGGTTTCACTCAAATTTTCACATATAGAAGTTTTTAAAAAAGAATCAGCATTACACCTTTTTTACACGTCTCTAAAACAACTAAAAGAAAATAGTTATAGTAATCGATACATTATTTAACTGCACTGTGAACTACTGCATTGACTGGAATGACAAGAAAAATACAAGGCAATGGTACATACTGTAAGCAAAAACCCCAATTTACTATTGCTAATGTAAATGATTATGAATTCCATCTTGTGATTTGGCTACATAATCTTACAGCATCAACATCCAAAGAAGTATCTCCCTTAGCTCAGCAATACTATACATCATCAATAACATCACCATACTATATGTACTGTAATGTTCTGGATTTAAGGATGACTATTCTGAATCAGTGCAACAGAGGAATGTATGTTATCACAATAAAGGGTGCCTCCTCAGAGGAGCTCCCCCGGTGCATGCTCTTGTGTTTAGGTAGGTGTCACCCACCTACTGTATTCTTATCTATGCCCTGCCAACAGCTGGGGCTACACAGGTCAACCCTAAGGTTTCCCGGTAGTGTGGGACAGTGGGCTCTCCCCAGCCCCCTGCCCCTAAGATAACACCTCATTGTGTGTTCAAGACATCAAACACCAGTTGACCAACTGGCATCAGGTTGGGTATTTAAGGGAAAGTTAGTGAAAACCTCTTGGAGTTGTCTTTCTGCTATGATGCTCCCACACGCTGTGTGTATTTCTCTCTCTTCCTATCTCTCTCTTTCTCTCTCTGTTGTTTGAGGTTTTGTTTGATTTCTTTATATCTCTGGTTTATTCTGCCATTACAGCGAATCTGTGTTAATTGTAACTGTTAACTTGCCTCTGGTTAATAAACTGTTCATTCATTTACCATTCATATATATCTCCTCGTGTGCCTATTAGCTCTTATGCTGTATGGTGATATTGGAGGTAATCTTATTTCATGGAGTCAGATAAATATTGTGTTACTCTAATGTTCGCTGTTCTAATGCATATGTCTATGATTATTCTGTCCTGTAAGTCCAGAACATGCGAAAACCTTCATCCACACTCAGTTCCGTTGTTGGTCTGAGAAAGTGCATCCTTACAGTACCATCCAACTCATGTTTTTTGCCAGGTGTTGTTATGTATGCTAAATGAAAGTGTTTCCCAATAAACACAGGAGTTTTTATTGATGAACGAAGTGTCTAATGTAAGAAAATGTGTGTACTGTTTGAAAAAGCATGTACATTCATTGCACTTAGTTTAAGATATAGTTACTTGAATGAGAAGCATCGATGGATTTGTCTATTTAGTGTGTAAGCAATAAACAAAAACTGTAACACTTGTGTAACCCTGAAAGTCAAACATCCAATTGAGGTGGAGGGATGAGCCACTTGTTGGGACTGAGAGCAACCCCCTTCTCACTGTGAGGCTATATTTACTAATGGAGCGTCATTTGTTTAATTATCAGCTCCAGGCCTTCTGGGTAGAACACTGTGGGCAACCCCAGCGAAAAGTGATGCAGACAGGGCAATGGGGAGCTTCGTTTACAGGGTGCAACGAGACTCAGCATTTACACCACAATTACAGACCAATTTGAAACCCGACTTTCACCGTCTTTCTTACCACAAAGAGACTGGTCCTTTTCTATCTCTTGCTTTGTCTCCCTTCCTCTCTCTCTGTCTTTTTCTCTTTTGTGTGTCTGCTGTTCCTTTCTGTCTTGTGCACCTTCTGACTGTCTTTCCAGGAAGGAAAGGAAGAATTAGGGCATACTCACACTAGGTAAGTTTCACTCGTACTGTAACTGGAGTACGGTTGTATCCAGCCCCTGGTCTGCACTAACACTACCTGGGCGCGGTTGAGTTGCTGTATTCTAGAACCTTTGCATAAACATGTGAGTCCAACTGAACTGGACTTGATTAGACCTCTTCCAGGCAAACTGGCGTACACTGACCCGCTACAAAACAAAGTAAAAACATGTTGTGGTCAAGGGGTAAAGTGTACTCTGGTATAGTATGAATTGCATAGTGTTAGTATGCCCTAAGTGATGCTTTTGCCTTTCTGTAGGTAGGCTCTAAAAAAGTATTTCCTTCCTTTCCATCACAAGTGCTCACTAATTATGCTCACTCCTAAACTTATAAGGGATGTTCAGACCAGCAACAATGGGTGGGCCCTTTTCTACCTACAACAATGCCTATGTTGTAGCTATCTTTCACACTCATTTTGCTTACGTGGTTTGATCGTTGACGAACTCCAATTCTCCTCCCACGTCCTCGTAGTCCTCACCACCGCCCTTTGCGCTGCCTGCTTCCGTGTGGTAGGGAAGAATGACGGTGCCACGAGCGCCTGAGTTTCGCACGACTGTCACCTCCATGGTGCCCACGCTCTCACTGACGCGCACCAGCCGCTCACTAAATGTGAAAATGCCTGCATGGTCATCGTCTAAGATGGTCACTGTGGCGACCAGAGGCTCAACCAAGCGTCCTTTTGGTGCGGCCCCAGCTTCATCACTCTCAAACATGCCCTCGGCATCCCCCACCCGCAGGTTCAGCAGACGGACAAAGAAGTGCTCATCCTCCTCAAAGATGTCATCGTCGATAATGCCAACCTGAGTGAGACAGAAGAAAAAGGAAGAGGATGTTAAAATGAGAAAAGATAATAAAGGGCAATAAAGTATGTAAGATGAGTCAAGAGCAGTAGTGATGATAAGGTCAGCAGTGGAAAGGAAATGAACAGAGGGCTATTCATTGTTGTCTTTTCCTGTATCCATTTTCACCCCTCACCCCTGTATTTCCTTTTGTTTTCTGTTAACCATGAACCACTGCCCCTCACCTGCCCTTATTTAATGGTTCATCTACCAAGTTAATTATCCGGTGTATTTATAGTCCTCTGCTTGTGCCTGTCTTTGTCTGACAGATGTTGTACCTGGGTCTATGTTGTTTCCATGTAGTCATGTCGATTGTGTGGGTATTCTGCATTAGTTGTTTTTGCTTCTAGCTCCATTCCTTTTGTCTTTGTGTTTCATTATTAGTGATACTTCTTTCCAGGTGGATTAATGAACAGGCCTACCGGGTCAAGGCCCAGGGGCACCAGAGGTCCCAAGAGACCAGGCCAAATTCTCATAGAACTCTTATGAACCTTAGTCCCTTTTCTGCTGTGCACCATAATATAAATTTAAGTTTACATCTGTGTTGCTCTGGATCATTACCTTTTCTATCAAGTCTGTCCCGCATTGTTAATGCATCAGGTGTATACAGAAGTGCGGTAGATCTACTCCTTTTTGAAATTAACCTTGTTTTGTAGTTTTTATTTACCACTACTGTTATCTTCATAGGCCGCCTGTTTGTGCTGCATGGGACTTACAGAGAGATGAACAGCCTTTTTAGCAGCACAAAATTGCTGTCTGCTTTAAAGTAAGAAATCTGCCCTGATAGCTTTGCTTTACATCATGGCCAGTCATGCCTCTACAACGAAATCTCCACCAACATAACTTGTTTTTTTTTCATCTTTTGGCTACAGTACACAACTCAATTTAATGAATAAATTTGAATATGAATTGGCTCCATCCCACATGATGTTAAATTGAATTTGAATTGGATTTACAGGAAGTGGAATTGAAATTCATTCTAATCACATTTTAATACCTTTAATATACATTTACCTTGCAAATTGGGACAATTACATTCAAAATATTACAAATGCAGTACAGACACTAACATTAAGAATGCATTCCCTTGATATTGCAGAATTATCATTCTGGGAAATGAAGTGCTGTCCTATCATTTTCCACAATTTGAAAGCTATTAGAGTTTTAATTAACAGCTGTGTAAAGTATAATAATAATAATAATAATAATAATAATATGTATGTCCTACATATATTATAATCATCGAACCAGGGTTCAATGTGGACTTATGAAACATAAGACAACATGAAACCTATAGATGTACTAAAATACACCAGTAGAGTACAACAGAGGATGAATTGTGCTTTACTTGCTTTTGTGCAAGACATGGCAGTACATCTGTGCTTAGTGTAATTGACATGAAATCTATTATCAGTCTATTCATTAATCACCACTCACAGTGTTTTCTTAACACACCAATCACAGTGTTTTCTTAAAAACACTGTCTTATGTTGCTATAGAACCCATAAACATGTGTAACATACCTGCTCCTCGGCATATATGGCATCAAACTATTTACCGTCTAGGGATGAACTCACAGCTGAGGCCTGGGGTAAACTATGGTTTTTTACAAATGAAGTTTACAAATGAATGCTGTGCTATTAATGCTCGTGAGCCCCCACTCTGAATCATACGTCAGAGATATTCATTCATTAAACCGTAGGCTACATATTACGGTATCAATTTAGGCTATTGAAACACAAGGCATGAGAAGGAAACAAAGGTTATATTTAAAAAATGAATTATGAACATTTATTGGAACCCATTGAAGTTAATAAAAATCACACAGACTGATGTTAGCAAAGACACAACGTGAATACCAAACATATAAGAAAAATACCCGGCCGGGGTTTAAAAAGAAAGCAGTCGCTATGGGTACCCAGTTGCGCGCGTTGGAGCTCTTAATGACAACGTTTACTCCCAGACCAGTTACTCACGACACCCGAGCAGCAGCCATCCAGCTCAAACGTCAGCGATGTCCACTCGATACAGTCCACAGCGACACCGATGAGCCTGTCAACCCGAACTCAAGTGACAACTCGAAGTATCCTCCCGAGTTTGTGGTGAGAGTCAGCGAATGGTAGGCTAGCTGCTATGCTAGCGGAGTTCCAGCTGTTAGTGACAGCTGTTGGATTTTCTTACGATCGTAAGTACACAAAACAAAACACACAAAACCAAAAACCAAAAGGGCTAACTAAAAATCTACACAGGAGTCTGTGGCACAGTTTCTAATTGTTCACGATCACCTTACACGTGTTACTAGTTACAAATTTGTCTCAAAAACTCCGTTAATAAATTGTCTCTTCTGCACGTCAAAATTCCTCCTCTCACGCCCTTCGTTTCCCTGACAACCCCCAAACCCAATGGAACACAGAGGTCAGGCTGGCACAGAACCGATAAGGCCAGAAACAAAAACATACAGCAGATTAAACAAAGCAGAATTCAGAATACAAATAACACCAGAAGAACACACAAACACAAACAATGTATACAAACACAGATTAGGCTCTTAATAGTTTCAGGTGTGTTACACATGCCTTTGACTGCATGCTGTGGGCTTCCATATTTTGTCCCCACCATAATTAGACCACATAAAATCCTACATTTGTCCAATGATAATACTGTAACACAGCCATAGCAATAGAGACTGGGTTGGACTGGGTTTTTAAATTGAAAAAAAAGCTTATATTAAATGTAAGGGAGAAAGCACTAGGAAGAAAGACAAGAAGAGAAAAGCAAGTGAGGAGAGGAGAATATCAGAGAGGATATTAAAAGAGAAAAGTATGAAAGAGGTCACAGAAGCACTCACGTGTCAAATACATCATCATGGCCTGACTCTGCCAAACAAACGGCACCTCATGCTGTTTCTCTTTCTCACAAATGGCTTTCTGAGCGGTGCTCTGGGCATGATACTGTATACTGATACTGCAATATGATATAGATATTTTACTCGTATAATTTTTTAAACATCTTCACATGTTGGCCACATTTTTTCTTGACAGGTCATTGTCTTATTGTGTCTTCATCTGTCTCAGACTTGATTATATAAAATATTAATAATGGTGTGAATGGTTACACTCTGTTAATAATGCTGACCTCTACGCAGTAGAGAGGATTATTATCACAAATTATTTTTTTATGTCTTTGCCAAATTTTTGCAATTACCCATTTCACTAGGTGTTGTTATGCTACAAGTGTGTATGGGCTGAGTTTATATGCCTCTGTAACACAGACACACTAAAAAATAAACGTTGTCTTGGGTGAAAGTCTAGGCAAGTTATTTAGCGAAAACTGTTTTCCGACATCTAGCTTTGATGAGAAACAGCGCACCTTGTGACGAAATGTCTCAAAATTTGGTGCACATTCAAAGAAAGCGATGTAGAAATCATGTGTCAAGTTTGATGAAAGACAGGGCTGGCAGCTGTATTCTCACTCATGGGTCGTACACGCAGACATGTCCATTGTGAATTCAAATATTCTCACAACACGTTCACGGTCCGTACACGCCTACGCCCAGTACATGTTCAAGGCTAAATAAATGATATAAATATAAATGTCTAACTGTTGGAAAGGTGCAATCTGTATGCCTTTTTGAAGGCTGTGATAGATTGTGATACTCTTGTGATGACGAATGTTATTCCAAACTTTGGTGACGGTATAAAAAAGACCTCTGACTATAGCTATTTCTGAAGGCAGGAACTGATATAAGTGCTTGTGAAATTGATCTCACATTGTGTGTTGGTGGGTAATTGTTGGTGACATGCTATTTAGAATCTGAAAATAAAAAGCAATTGCGTGCACATGTGTGTGTGAGTGCAATGCAGTGGTTCGACCACTTTGGTAGATTAGACATGGTAGACATGATAATGTACATGTGCAATTGGTGCATTCATTTCTTTAGTGGTAAGAGACCATATTGAAAGACCGTAAGAAACTGTAGAACACACAACTGCATGTAAATAGGTTCCAGAAACAGAAAATGACAAGTATGGCCTTATCCTATTATATACATATATTTTCTGGTTGAGCTTATTTGTTAATTTAGAGATGTGTTCATGATATGCAAGGTGTGAGTCAAGTAGCACAGCAAGATATTTGTAAGTTTTTGTAATGACCAGATCTTGATTTGCAGAGGTGATGGAAGCAGTAAAGAAAAACCCTTTTCTAGGGGTATAAAAGTACATGCATTCAGTTTTCTTTACATTCATAGCTAAATGGTTCTCCCCCAACCAGTTATGTAAGAGCTAAAGGTCAGATGATATTTATTTGGAACAAGACCACCAAACCAACTAATTAGATCTTGCTTCTTGCATTCAAAACTCCCCATAAGCTTGTTTCTTATATCTGTTACCTTCTGACCCCTCAGACTTCCTCCTACTCTCTCTGGCCCCTTTCCTCAAACCTTCCACAATTGCTCTCCCCTCTCTCTCTCTTTTCACACATACAATAAAGCAACCTTAAATTAGGAAAAGATGCAATATTTGTGTAAGTTATCATAATTATTTAGTATACTTGTGTATATTTTTTCCACTACCTTCCTTTCTTGATTTTCATTTCAGCATATAGAATCTGACCTGTTTTAACCCCCGTTTCGTCTCACCTTTATTTCCTTCTTTGTCTCTCCGGGCTTGAACACCACTGTGCCCTCTCCGTACTCGTAGTCAGAGCCAGCATTGGCCGAGCCGTCCTCAGTGCGATAGTCCACATAGAAGGTGTTCTCCCCAGCGCCGCCTTGGCACACCACGGCCAGTGTGAGAATGCCACAGTTTTCCATGCACTGGTAGTGGGCACTCTCAAAAGCCAGGTGGCTGCAGGTGGCCGAGTCATCATCCTCGCCCACGCCTTCTTCACCCTCAGCGGTGGTGGCCGTTTTTTTGGCGTGGTCAGCAGCATGCTTCTTCAGCACATTGCCAGCACCGATCATCATACGTGTGGCCTGGACACGGTAGAAAGCACGACTTTTCTGCTGGTGCAACAAGGCATAGTAGTTAGCCAGTTCTACCAGCTGGTCCAACTCCTTGTCTGGGTACTTCTGCTTCAGGTCCTTCAGAATTCGGATGACCTGAGGTAGGGAATGGGAGAGGTCATTAGTGCATCTAAAAAATAAATTCTCAGAATTCATGTGTTAGTTGCTATTGTTTTTGTGGTGTCATGTCCAACTGTCATTTAGTTTTAATAATCTGTGTAAACTCTGTGATATCTTGATGCAGTACATCTCTCGTTTTGTGTGCTGTATGTCTACTAATTAGGGGCCAGGCTAGCTTTTCTTCATATTATTATTCTTCTTCCGCCATGGAAGTTTATGACAGCCCATAGAACCAATTGGTAAAAAGTTTTGAAATTTGGTACATTGATAGGCAGCGTTAAGATACATTTCTGTTTCATATCAATGGTGCACAGACTCTAGCGTTGGACATGTGTTCATGTGTGTAACTTTTGATCCTTACATCCAATTTTCAAAAACTTGGTGTGATTGGAATCCTTGGATCAAGCCGAGTTTAAAGACGCCAATTTTCGGGTGCCAAATTTTCCCGCCATTTTCAAAAACTAAATTTTCACAGGTCACAAATTTTCTTCCTGAAACTTGGCACATATAACCTTCAGACCAATCCTCATCCAGGAACTTATGTGGCATTTTGATCAGTGAAAGCGTTTGCATGTCACAGCCAATCAAATTGGGTGGCGAAGTTGCCAATCAGGAAGTGAGGTCATATCTGGGCAAACTATTGATGTATCGTAACCAAACTTGGTGACAGGGCTCTTGACAACATCACAAGAAATCACGACAAAGGTGTTGCAGTTTGGCCACTAGGGGGCGCTGTAATGAGCAAATATGTGTTTTGGCTCATATCTCTAAATGTGTTTTGGTATTAAACTTTATTTTGAGTTCTGGTCATAGTTTGGCATGCCCCAGTGATGGACCTTTAATGCTTTTCATGTCAGCAAATATTCACATTCAAATTTGGATATATGATACAAGACTACATTCTGAATGATCACAATTAATTTTGTGTCATTTGGCCACAAGGGGGCTCTGTAGTAAGCAAAACTTTAGGCTTATCTATTACTGCACTTTGGTTTCAAACTAAATGATTATGTCTTGTGAATCCTTGGATCAAGCCAAGTTCAACAATCCCCATGCCGTTTCTGCCTCTAAATTTGTATACCACTTTAGAAAAAGTTGAAAGTGAGACTACATTTTCACTAGTCACACATTTTGTCCAATATTCCCAAAATGTATATAATCTGCAGACCAAGTCACACAAAGGAACCTCCCTGGCGATTTGTTCAGTGAAAGCATTCGCATGTCACAGCCAATTGCATTTAGCGGCAAAGCTGCCAAATAGTAATTAAGGTCCTATGTCAAGAAAGACTTTACATATGCCAACCAAACTTGATAGACACATTTGCTAGAGGGAACTGTTACAGGAAAAATTGTACAGGTCATGTTACAGTCATATGCTTGGCCCCCTCATTGCTGCTTGCAGCTATATTTTAATCAGATTTTTGTGTGTTTATTTTTGTGTTGAGGACTACAGATGTGAATTAGCCTTAAACTATCCAGTGTGTTCTGTGAACTGTCCCTGTTAAATAAACATAGATGTTAATAAATACATGGAAAGAAACAGAGAGAGAGAGAGAGAGAGAGAGAGAGAGAGAAAGCTAAAAAGAGAACTGAAGATGTGTCAAAATGTTTGTGTATGAGAGAGCCTTTCTTTCCCTTCCTCACCTCCTTACGACTCTCGTCTAGCTCCTTGGTGGTCTCCACGGCAATGGTGGTGCTATTGGAGTTTGGCAGCGTTGTGACGGTGCCCGCTGTGTTGTTGGCACCCTCCTGGCAGTTCTCAGCAGGCCCGACAGCCCCTCCATGTGCAGGAAATTTGCCGTCCATGATCATACCCTCCATGCCCTTTGGGGTCATCTCACCCTCTGTCTCGACAACGATGCCACGCCGCTTGTCTGGCCGGTAGCGTTTGGACATGTACTTGTAAAACAGGAGACGGCGATCAGCGATCCAGGCGAGAAGGACACAGACTGGGAAGTAGAGGAGGGTGACTAGAGCCTCCCAGACCTGTAGTGACACACAGACATCATGTCTAATGCTTACTTTGGTTATTGCAGATACAGCATCCGGCTGCACACTATATGTTGTCCTACACCACAGTAGATGTGAACTGAACCAGCTAATCCTAATGAGCACATAAAGCATCAGACAGGTAGATCTGCTAATTAGTGAAATCACCTGTGTAAAGTGCACAGGCAGAAGGAATACAGGCAGGTTTTTTTCTCTCTGAAGTCAGGATCTCACTCTCTGACTAATGCTTCTCTCAAGGCAGCTGATAAATCAGCTCATCAAGAGCTCATCTGGGGCCACTGCCATGGCTAATGCAGAGAATGTGTCATCGTTACAATCATAATGTAATTGATCTCTCCCATACACATACACATGAACACAGACAGAACATATATTTCCCACATATAAAAATACATGATGCACATAAATAAAGTGATTTAGTTATCTGTCATGTTTTTTTTTTTTTTTTTTTTTTTTTTTACAATTTTTCTGTCGCTGTGTAAATATGTACATTTTATTGGTTTATAATCGGGGCCAGGGCTGTGGCCTGCACCAGAGGTGCGAAGCCCTTTTGTTTCTGTAAGCATTATTATTATAATAGTTATTATTATTATTATTATTATTATTATTATTATTATTATTATTATTATTATTATTATTATTTTCCCCCGCTGCACCGTTTGCCCTTTTTTAACGCGCCCCTTGTTGTTACAGAGGTTTGTGGTTGTCATACACTTTCAGCTACATGCACAAAATTTGGTAGGTGGGTGTCTAAGACGAACAAAAAAGGTAAATATAATGGCATGGCCACACCCAACAGAAAGTGAGATATTTGGACTTTTGTGTGACATACAATGAAATTTAACACAATCAGATTGGTATCAGTTTTGGTATACATGATGCCAACATAAGTATCAAATTAAAAGTATCCAGATACACGGGAAATATGTCACCAATTAATTATACAGTGTTTGACAAGAATGAAACTTCAAAGGTTACTATCTATCATGACTATGAACATATCTATGTAAGGGAAATGGCAGTCTGGCATAGCACCATCATGTGGCAGAAGAATTAACTGCTTTAAAATGTGGTAAAGCTACACTACACTATACATTATACACATTTATGTGAGATCTGGTATACATGATGTGAACATGGTGCTGATGTTGAATTGCAAATTGTTTTTTGATACGCTGTAAAATAAGGTAATACCGTTGTGACAAATTTCACTACACAAAAGGTAAATAGGAAATGTCTCATAAATTCACCATGCGTAGCTTGACATGAATGAAACTTTGCATGTTATGGCTTATCATCAATATGAACACACTCGTAGGTGTATAATGGAGGTCTTGCTACATGCGGCCATGTGGTAGCAGTAAGACTTGCCCGTGGTCATGGTTGGTATGTACTTTTAAGTGCATTCACCAAACCTGGTAGGTATGTGTATGTCAAAGAGAAGAGCATTTTTTGTATATGCATTGCATTTACCACACTAACCAGGAAATGAGGTAATAGAGATTGTATGTGTTTAGACATATAATCAATTTTAACATATTTCTCCTAGGCAGTTCATCAGATTCACCTGAAATTTGACATACATGATACTGAGATGTTGCTGACATTAAATTGCAATATCTTGCCACATAAACAGTAAAGTCATAGAGCATTGAAACATTTGGACTGAAACTTTAAAAAATATTGGATATTGGATCATGAAAATGATGATATGCATATGCCTAATGCACATGCCTGGTGTAGCACCACAAACTGGCAGTAGAAGGATTGTTTTTCAAATTGAAATTTATCAGATTAATTCAGTTTAGGTATATGTGAACTCAGCAGTGTCTTGACTTCAGACATCCACACTGGTACACACAGACACACAGTCACACCTCACACCGACACACACTCAGACTCACGTGCACACACACAGTTTCCCTTTCAAACAAACAAACAAACACACACACACACTAACACACACTGTTGCACTCGCTGCGTGGCTGTAAATGGCAGGGTTTGCTGGTCACATTTCTTCAAAGAAAATAAGCACGGGTGAATGAGAGGGTGGTTCAACTTACCTGGTTGATGCCCAGCATAGCCCATAATATTTTCCATGTAAAATCCAAATGGGCTGTTATCATCCAATGAGATGCGTTGACAGACTTTTAATTGGGAGCGTGCATGGTTGATTAACATGGCGTCTTGTCAAGAGAGCAAAGCACCACCAGTTTATAACCTGTTTGTGGGACTATTTGTGAGAACCATTGTTTGTGGAAACAAAACAAAACAAAGAAATAAAAAACCACATGAGTTGTAACAGCGCCTTTTGCTCTCTTGACGCCCTTTTCGGTGGGGAAAAACAAAAGAAACCGAACACACACACACACACACACACACACACACACACACACACACACATTCCGAAAGCACATTTCCTCCCTCAACAGTGCAGAGATAGTGCCACCAAGTAATAGCCATGTCAGTTAAGCTGCAATGTACTCCCAATGTACAATATAAAGCTTGTATTATTTCACATTCACATATCAGATCTTTAAATTTAAAATAAATAAAATTTAAATAAAATTTACATACTTGATATGTTTCAGCCATATACCCCATCTAGGTCTCTGAGATCCATGGATAGAAATCTATTGACCATACCTACTGTACAAACAAAGTGTGGTGAGGCAGCCTTTAGCTATTATACAGCAAAGCTCTGGAACCAGCTTCCAGAGGATGTAAAGAATGCCCCTACTGTAGAGAGTTTTAAAAGCAGACTCAAGACAAAACTTTTTTCTGATGCCTTTTCCTAATTTTTATTTTTATGTCTTATTTTTTATTTTATTTTCATTCTTCTTCTCATTATTATTATTTTAATGGTTTTGCTTTATTTTAAATTGTATTTTACTTTTTAAATCTTTAATTGTATTCTATTTTAAAATTTGTGTAAAGCGCATTGAAGTGCATTTATGTATGAAATGCGCTATACAAATGATTTTGACTTGACTTGACTTGACTTAAATGTTAATGTTTGTCACATTGTGGGTGCATTTTAGAGGGTGGGCGTACCACATCTCTGCACCACAGGTGCTTGGGCCCATCATCGCCACTTACGGCTGTTTATTTATTGTAATTGTTTCCAAAGAAGTAGTTTCCTTAAACTTAGATTGTTTTAAACTGCGCTGTATAAAAATGGCCATGACTATGAGTAAATAACACTGGGAAACAAAAAAAAACATTTTTTAAAAATTGTCTATGTTTTTTAACTGATTTATAACAATTTTGATGTGCTGAATCCAAATATCACATTGGTTTTTCTCAATCAGGTCAACTTTTCCTGTTAATGCACACCGCACCGTACGGAAGGGGTGGGTGGGGGGTGGGGGGGGGACTGTAAAGTGACTGAGACCTAGAATTTCAGTAACCTGTTGGCCAAACAAAGGCATAATGAGGCCACAGACACAGGTCTTACCTCCACACAGTAAAAAATTTGAGGCAAAGGATCAAAACCTGATTTTTTTGCAGAAAAGTGACTGAGACCTTTAATTTCAGTAACCTGTTGGCCAAACAAAGGCATAATGAGGCCACAGACACAGATCTTACCTTCACACAGTAAAAAAATGGAGGCAAAGGATCAAAACCTGATTTTTTTGTAGATTTTTATCAATAGGTATGTCCATGCGTTTTTCTTGTGTCCCTATTCCAATAGGACATTTGGTTCCGAAATCTGTATAACCAGAATCAAACCTCTATAACTTGAGAACCCCTTTGCCTAGAAACAAAATATTGGTCTCTACTGAAAGCCAAGACCTTGAGGTTTCTTGCATGGGTTTTGGATTGGATGTCAGTCATTCTGGAATAGAATGACAGAAGAATGTGTGCCACCCCCCCACTTCCGTACCGTATACGGTACGGTGTGTATTAACAGGAAAAGTTGACCTGATTGAGAAAAAACAATGTGATATTTGGATTCAGCACATCAAAATTGTTATAAATCAGCTAAAACATCATAGGCAATAAATTTGTTGTTGACAAGTGTAATTAATACTACTCCCTCAACTCTATTGCCAACTGTCACAAACACACAGCCACACAAAGCCACACACACACACACAGAGACCCACCTCCACCTCCCCTGGACTGATGACAGACAGAATGATGTAGAGCCAGATGTAGGCGAAGATGCTCCAGAAAGCCGTGATGAAGAACACACGCAGGTGCTTAATCTTCCTGGACTCCCCGTCTGGGATCACCCACACGCAGATGCCAATGATCACAAACATGTTGAAGGCCGCACTGCCAACAATGGTGCCTGGGCCCAGCTCTCCAGACTCAAAGCCATGGCCACAGACCTGCCAAAGTCCACCAACACAGGAGCAGATAAGAGCATATTAATGCTTCACACAAACACACACCTGATCTTGAGATTTATTTCTTGTGTATAGCAAAAAGTGCCAGGGAATTGTTGGAATGCCTCTGTTTTCAAACTAATTATACATGGTTTTCTAGTTATTTTCTAGTAATCGTGATATATTTATTATATCAGGGATAGTGCACAGTAAAACATTAATCTTGTACAGAGCAGACCAAAAGTACCAGACACAGTTTAAGAGCGGTTGTCTGCAACTATCAAGTATGTCGCGCAGTTCGCAAAAAATCGAATTCTTTTTTTTGTACCCAAACGATAGCATTTGATGACTTATATCACCTGTGGAAGTTTAAGTGTGATCAGATAAATATTTTGGGAGAACGAGGGCCTAGAAGTTTTGGGCGGAATCGGACTGTATTTTACGCTAATTTTGCCATGCTTGACATTTTGACAAAAGTATTAAAATAGAGCAGGAATTTTAAAACCAAAGAGTTCCACAACAAAACTAGAGATATTTGTGAGTAATTTAAGGTGTTTTATTAGTTCGTATGACAAAATCCGAACATTTTAGGGATTTTTACTTTATTTTCATTTTACGCTTAGAGTTTACGCTTGGTCAAATTCGAAGGCTTATAAACCCAAAAGTACGCGGAAATTGTCAAATTTTAAACTTCGCAGTTGAAGAGTAATACTTTTACTTGGTATTCATGAAATAAAATTTTTGGGCACTGCAAAAACAAATCTCTGGGAAGACCCGATTCAAGTTGCGTTTTGGATGATTTCGGCAGTCTAAAAGCTTCGTGGGGTCACCACCCGATCGGACATGGATCTCAAATACTAACTTCCCAAAGGCTTAGAAACCAGTTCAAATACTTAAAAACACTTTTAATAAGCTACTGTTTCACTTACAAGCCTCATTGTATGGTACAGAGTTCAATTTTGAGCATTCCCTGGGAACTCTACAAACAATAACAAAGTATAGCCTACATGCTTATACCTTCGACACATAAACATTGAAACACGATGGAAAACAGCTACATTTGAAACTAGATGGAGGTAGAAATCATTGCCAAACAATGTCTATACCTTAAATACTCTAGCTGTATTGTAGGCCCATTCGTGAGTATTATTGTGCTGATGATTTGAATCACACACAGTCTCTCACACACAGTCTCTCACACACTGTCACAGACTGTCTCACTCACACACACTGTCTCACTCACACACTGTCTCTCACTCACACACTAGGGCCCTATTTTGCCACGGCGCATTGTGTGTTCGCGACATGCGCATGCTGTCATTGTTATTCTGTGCCAGCTCAACGTTCATTTTTTCAGGCAAAAAATCACGTTGTCTAGATAGCATTGCGCCGTGACGGGGGGGTCAGCGAAAAGAAGAGGTGTGGTCTGGCGCAAAGCGCACCAGATGCTATTATGAGAACGCATAAACCATTTGCGCTTTGAACCCCGTACCTGCTGCTGCGTCAGAGAGGCGAGCTGAACTGGCAGAAAAGTTGCAACATTTATAGCCTGTATAGCCATGTATTTTTATGTTTTAGTAAGCAAACAGGCACAAATAATAAGAGTATAGCAATGTTTTGCAGTTTATAGCAATGTTCTGCAGTTTCTTTTGTCGTTTTAAATAAACAGCGATTGCAATGTTCTGCAGTTTATTTAATAAACGGCGTGGCAAGTTGTAAGAAATGAAATGGACTAATCATCAAAAAGAAAATGGTTTGATGGACCTCCACCTTTTATTTTTGATGTTTCCTTTGAGTTTAAAGCTTTTGCTTCAGGTCTTCTAACGTTGTTGTGCCGCTTTGGGCGCTGTTCAAAAGTTCTCTTCTTGCCAAAGGAGGACACAATTATTGAAGATATTTCCTCTCATACTTCTGACCCGCGGAGGTTTGGGGGGATTCTTTCCATCCCCGAATATTAACTACTCACGCGCTTTGTACACTTTGTACATGTACACATGTACACTTTGTTATTGTTTGTAGAGTTCCCAGGGAATGCTAAGCTTAAAATTGAACTCTGTACCATACAATGAGGCTTTTTTGCGAACTGCGCGACATACTTGATAGTTATAGACAACCGCTCTTAAATGCTAATATCTTGGATTATAAATCTGGCAAAGTACCAAATATATGTGTTATACAACAGACTGACATACAGGCGTTTACGAAACGTAGGCCATGTTATCTAAGCATGAATTAAAGATTTTTATTTAAGGGTAGATGTGGCCAACCGTTTCAAAGTGACAATTGCTAAAAAGGGAAACTGTCTATGATTACTATGGTAATACTACATTTGTGGCAAAGGCTCTGCGCATGTATTCCAACCACAGCTCAGTGCACTCATTCTAACCACACCTTTACAATATGTATTTGGCATGCCACATATGTCATTTTTATAATCAAAGATATAAGCATTTCAAATGTGTCTGCCTGTAATTCCTGGATAGGTAGTAAGTCAGTAAGTTTTTGACAATGCTAAATATGCAAATGTACAGCATATATTAAAACATTAAATACATAGTATACCCATGCCTTATCTACTTCAACTAATTAATGGAATCGTGTTCTATTTTTAGTAGTACAATTGTTTTTCCTTAGCCTTGACAGAACGGACAAACTGAACAATAGAGATGAGTGATAACAATTAGTGCTTGTGCAAATATAAATGCTCATAGGACTGCAGAGTGCAAGACAAATTTAGACCCTAATAACACAGACTGGCATAGTCCTGTTTGTGTACTTTCTGATTAGGTTTTTGTGGACTGTCAGTTCATTTTTTTGTCATGTCACTTTCTGACATCCATGTGAGTTTCCTGTGCCCTGTCATGTGCTTTGGTTGGCTCTACCCCATGTCCTTTAGTTTATTTAAAGGGGTCCTTCCGTCAAAAAACACTTTTAGTAGCTCTATTTACAATGTGGTGTGTCACAACAAGCAGTATATGCACGCAGCATTCCAAGACGTGAAATTCGATCCTCATGGTTTTACTGGTCATTGAAGGGTCAAGCCAACCAAAACGAGCGGATCAGAGCAGGCTAAACCTATCTACGTCACTAGGTCGTAAGCCCCGCCCAGAGCCATGTATGGCACGCTCACATCCATTGAGAACAGTGGACAGAAGCTAGGTGAACGAAAGACAGCGAATTTGCCCAATCAGAGGTGCCTTATTGACACGTCATGGATTCAAGGGACACCCGAAAAGCCAGTTGTTCAACCACTAGACCTATTCTAGTTTACAGAAAATGGCGTCAAACAAGAGAACTAGGACATAATTTTTCACAGAAATGACGCACAATGCATTCAACCATAGTGGCGACACAGAAATATGAATAAAAATAACGATGGAAGGACCCCTTTAATGTATTTCTAACAGTGACCATGGAAAATGTATTATCCACATATGGAGAAAAGATTTAGCAACTGCATACATCAAAATATACTGTAGTAACTATATAAACACACACACACGCAAACACACACACTCACGTATACGTTTTAAAAATATTATACATGTGTGTCAGATCGAAATTAGTGTTGGTAGGACTGAGTACTTAGAATCTTTTTTTAATGCAGAAGTCTGAACAGGTTCTCAAATTGTTTGAATGTGTGTTCCAGGTTTAAATTGTTGTAAATGAGAAGGCTGATTGTGCGAAAGCTGTGTCTAACTTTGTTATGCTACAGTCGCCCCTTGTACTGGATCTAGTAGCACTGCTTATGTGCTCTACTCACCCTGCATGTCAAAAGACGGCCATGCAAAATAACAGTATGCTACTGGCATTCTACTGTTATTCTACACTAATCTTTGACAACAGCTGTATACTATTAGAAATATTACAGTACACTACAGTACTTAAACAGTAAACCTTACCGTTATTTCATAATGTCCCTACTGCCGCCCTCATTGCTGCACATATACAATTGAGTAAATACAGTAAAATACTGGCAACTGTGGTTACCAGCATTTCACTGTTTTATATACACTATTGATAACAAGAATGACTCAGGCAGGAGTTGACATTTAAAAAGCTTTTATTACAAAGTTAACAATTCATACAACTATGGAGCCATTAATGCTAAACATGGCATGGCCTACAAGAAAAACTAGAGAGTTACTGGTCTGTGGTAAGTGTGCACACACGTAAGAGTTATTGGAATAAAGCAACTAAGACTGTCTTGGGCTCAACAACACATAGGACAAGTTTCAGTGTTTCATTACATTTACAACAAGTTTCAGAATTATATGTTTGATTGTGTGTTATGACTGGTGTGTATGTGTGTGACTGGCGTCTTTGTGCCACTGGTTTGTGTGTGCACAACTGGTGCTGGTTTGTTTGACATGATCATTTTTGTAGGAAGAATACACATTCCTGATCACATTCAGAAAGGTAAGAAACAATAGATGCATGCTGAGAATTAAAGTCAAAACAAACATCTGCAGTAGGCAGGTTTTTCAAACTAAGGCTGAGTGCAGCCAGGGGGGTATTCCAAATAGGTGGGTAGGTGATAAACCTGGCTAAGTCGCTAGAGAAAGAAGCCTGTTTGTCCTGTTTAGTTAAGAGACTGCCAAAAGCTTGTATTCGCTATTTGCCAACTAGGGCTACATGCCCAAAAATTTCATGTCCTCCAGTGTTTTAGTGTCCCGCCAATCGTTGACAATAAATTGGTTGGATCATAACACATAGACAGTGTGGTCCCCCCTGTCAAAAAAGAGGAACTGAGAAAGAAAAGGAAGAGGCAGGTTGATTTGACCAGGTTGATCTCACCTCAATGACGGACAGCAGAATCTCAGGGGCAGAGGAGCCCAGAGCCATGAGTGTGAGGTTGGAGACCGTCTCGTTCCAGATGCGTACTGTGGCCACTGATGTCTCCCCATTGGGCATGGTGATGGTCACCTCCTTCTCCTGATCAGCAGGAACAAACATGGCTCTCAGTTTCATGCCTCTCTCAGTTCTCTCAGTTTCATGCCTACTGACACCGACACAGTGTTAAGGTAAATCTACCTACAGAGAAGAAAACATCGCTTCTTGCAACAATCTGTTCTGATATGTTTCTCCTAAACCCCATTCTATTGGCCTTTTCTGGACACTGTCTCTTAGAAACCTAATTTGAGAAGTATGATAAAAAGCCCAGATCTTACTGAATTTTTAAAAACTACCTTTGCATAAAACAGACACATCTTAATATAACATCGTATTTGTTTCTGAAAAACAAAGTCAAGAAAATTTTATAAAGCTATAAAGCATTTTCCTCTGGGTACTAGCATCTCAGAATCTTTCCTGTATAAACATTAGGGACTGCTACTGAATAGTAAGTGCCAATAACAAAAGAAAACAAAATCTCATGTGTTTCTCCAGTGTAAAGACTTCTGTCTGACCTTGTCTCTTTCTCCAGTGTAAAGACTTCTGTCTGACCTAGTCTCTAACCTAATTTTATATCAAGGTTGAAACATGTAGCTGGTAGGTTTTTAGATGTACTGAGATTTAGACTGTAATGTTCTTTCATATATACTGTAGTATAATATCTGAACCTAAAGTAAGCAATTTTGCCTGTTTAAGTTTTTAAGTCTTAATTAGGTAAATATGCTTAATGCACAGGCAGCCAAATTTGTTTGTTATGTTTGTTCGTACATTTGTTTGTTTGTTTGTTTGTTTGTGTGTCTGTCTGTTACTTCAAAAAGTTATGAATGGATTTTCATAATTTTCAGGATAGGTCAGAAGTGGGCTAACTTAGAACTATTTTGTTTTTGGTGGTGATCCGGATCACCATTCTTTACCAATGAGAGATAGGGGCAATTTGGACATTTTTGCTTATAACTCCTAGGGTCATCAGAAGATCAAACAAACCCCGGAGTATGATCCAGATCATGACAGTATTCCGGATCTGGTGATCCAGAATGTTAACAGTTGAGGGGCCTTGCAGAAAATGGGCCACTGTCAAGTAACAAGTCATGCTAGACACATGTAACCAACACCAAATTGTAGCTGAGAGATTGTAGATTCAGTAGAGTGTTAACGGATTTGACATACAGTATCTTTAGATACGGATCTGTATCCAGAAGAAATCCGCCATTCGTGAAAAAGTGTTTTCGCTTAATAACTTTTGAACTAATAATGATAGCAAGGAACCACATTGTTTAGGTTAAATCATTATGTGATGAATATTTTAGGGTGCAACAGCATTGGTGGAAACTTCCTGCCTTGGCGGAGGTTTAAAACAAACCAACTACACCAACCAAAACAAAACCACTTGTTATTTTTAAAAATAAATAATAATAATAATGTATAAATATAAATGTTATAATATAATAGAAAAATTAAACTATAAAATGAATGACATTAGGTTAGACACCGTGTTTATAGTGGTGGTGTCTGTGTTCAAAGACAGAGGAGCAAGCAGCAGGGATTCAATTTAGGCCGTGAAGCTGCACTTCCCAGCACTGAAAGTAAAGCCGCAGCCCACTTCATTGATTTACAGAGGCCCAGCTGCTACCCTGCATGCAACCCACTGCAATATTTGTGTAGCTTTATGTAGTCTCTTCGTCATTCATGCCAGCATATCTATACAAAACACATTCATTTCTTAAGGATGTTCACTACTGTACCATCTGTCTGCACAATTAAACAGTCACTCAGGCTCTCCCATAATCCTTATGGATTGACTTTAATGATATGGTGTTTTCTGTACTGACAATGCTGAGTCACAGAGGCACTTTTTGTCTTATGCTGTTCTCAGGTACTTTACGCGCTCGTCCTATTTTGGCACAAGGAGGAAGCTAGTCATGTTGGGTTAGATCATATGAATCATGTGTGTGTGTGTTACAAAGTGTTTAGGATTGATTACCAAAGTGTGCAATTCACTCAAACACAAATAGATAATATGACTCACGTGTGTGTGACTTGGCAACAGAATCATATTTGTGTATTGTGTATAGTTTTGTAAGAGGAATATAATTTTGCAATAGACCTGGGATGTTCTGTTAATTGAGTGTATGGTTGCAACTGTGTGTAGTGTTAAAAAAAACAGTTTTTAAAATTGAGCTTAAACAATTAGATATCAACAATAGATATCAACAATGCAAAACTAACATATTTGAGAAGAAAAAATAAAAATAGTCTGTGCTGCCCCTTCTCCAAACTCCACGTGGTGCCCTCCTCTCCATCTCGAAATGGTATGTTCTTTTTGAACAAGCTTAAGTTTGACAGGCAACCATGGTTGGATTTGGCTCTGAGAGGGCATCATCAATCAGGGGCTGAACAGAGACAAAAGAATAAACTGCAAGATAAATGTTGCGCACCACTTGCAGATATGCCTAAGTTTAACTTATGCCTGTTAAATACGGGTGCATTTGTAACAGTCAGCCCTTTATGCATACCTATTACATATATGCAGATAACCATTCAGGTAATATTTCTCTCCATATCTGTAGCTTGTTTATGTCCCCTATTGGGCATCAAAATGGCTACCACAGGCCCTGTTTTCCAGAGAGGAGTTTTCAAAGTGACCACTTTAATTCTCTAGCTAATTACCAAGCTAGATATATAGCGAACTAGCAAACATGCTAGTAATTGTGAAAGATTGAAGGAAAACGTTGGTAAAATATTTCCTTTCTGTGAAATTGGAATTTTTTATGTCAGTGGTTTTACATGAAATCTGATTTTTTTTTTGTAAATACAGAACAACAAACTAAATGTTTCTGATAGTCTTGAACTCACAGTAACTGTCAATAAAAGGCGACATCTTTGTCATTTTGTAACTATTCATTAGCTGCTTCAGAGTGGCGCACAGACAGGTTCATGTAATTTTTTCTACATCAAAGCAGGTCTGAATTATTTTTTTAAAGTAATGCAAACAGAAGAGACTTTTACTTTCCATATTTACACTATGGCAGGGCAAATTATTGTCAATGTATGGTAAACACTGTGTATCAGGCAGACATGCATGGCTACACCATCAATCTCCACCATCAATCTAATTCACAACAGCTCTAAATCATGGTCATCAATATACCTGTGAAGTTTTTGATTATGTTTTTTTGCATTTCCTGGGCCATAGGTACAAACATACTAACACACCTGTGAAGTGATGACCTCAATGGAAGCCATGAAGCGGTCAGCAATGATGGACACGCCGAGGAAGATGTACATAAGGGAAGCAAAGTAGACCACGGCACGTGCAATCTTGTCTCCCAGGCCAGGATTTAGGGGCTTCCACACGGGCAGAAGGATGCCTGTCTTGCAGCTGACTGCCGCTGAGCAGTTTTTAGAGCTCCCTTTGTCAGACAGATTTGCGTAAGACATAGGGTAGGCAGATGGTGAGAGGCTGGGGAAGGAGGACTCCTCAGTCCCACGCAGAGACTCGGGGGAACTGAGAGGAGGAAGGACAGAGAGGAGTGCCAGGAACATGAGGAGCACAAGTCGTGGAGGTGTGAGAGCCATGACTGCGCTCCAGGGGGTTGGGCTGAGGGACTGAGAGAAGGGCAGAGACCAGTCCGGGTGAGAGGGTAAACACAGGGGGCACCTGGAAGAAGAGGTAGAGAAAGAAATACAGAGACAAATACGGCACCATTTATTAAAACGATACAACTGAAAATTATCATTGTGCTGTTGTGGACAGAAAACAGTAGTCACACCGTACAGATACTTTCAGATATGACACAAGAATGCATATTTGAATGAAATTACGCTGCACTCACTTACAGTATTTTCAGGATAATGTACTTGCTCTTAATAAATAAGACAAATATGGTCAGTGAAAATGTTCAATAAATAGCTAAAAATCAAATAAGATGGGTATTCTTTCTAAAAGGGTATGGTACACATGGCACAGAGGGTCAGAGGTTATTGCATAGCTGTAGTGTTTGTATTGCACCAGGTTCTTTGCACCGGTCAAGCAGTCAGTACAGTTCATGTAGTCTCTTTGACTGAGTAAATAATACTGCCCTCTGACACTAAAAGCAATCTGGTCTAACAGAAAATGTAAAAGTGTGTGTGCACAAGAGAAAGAGAGGTGTGTGATAGTAGGGTCCTTAGAAACTGTTACAGACAGGCTATTATTTTTTATGCTCCTGAAGGCTGATGCACAAACACCCCACATTTAAACAAAACAAAGTCATGCATCCTAGCCACAGTGCAGCAGTCTACACTGAAAAATGTGTGGCTGTTCAAAGCTGCTTAGCATTTGTTTTTTACATGGCAGGGTTTGTTACTTTTTGTAGCCGGCATCTCCACCTATGTTTAAAGTTCATGCTACATAAGGTGTAAATGTGTAATTATGTCACTGCATGTGTATGCACATGGCTGTGTCTTTATCTGTGTACATGCACTGTAAAAACTTAAAAATACTTAAAATACTGTAAAAACTTAAAAATTCAAGCTGCACTTTACAGTGTACATGCATGTAATTATGTGACTGTGAAATTGTGTGACTGTAATTGTGTAATTTTGTATGCATGTGTGTGTGTGTGTGTACATATATGTGTGTGTGTACATGTATGGTGTGTGCTATTGTGTGAGCGCATGCCTGTGCCAGTTTGTTGAGTGAATTGCTGCCAGTTTACGAGATTAACATTTCCGTGGGAGAACAGCAGGCTTGTCCCCAGTCCCATTCTAGTCTCCAGAGTAAGGACACCTGTTGTCTTCAGTGCTTTCCCCTCTGCCTTTAACACCCCCCCCCCCCCCGCCAACACACACAGACACACATCTGTTGCGAGTGTTACTCCATGCTCCCTAGAGCTTGGAGGCTCTCGGTCTAAATACATCTCTTCCTGTTTAGGCGTTATGGGACGACACTAGACTGGTAAACCAGTCCTCGCACTTCCTTTCTTACAGAGGGTCTGGCTGTGGTTTCATTAACATGGTTGTCTCATGCAGCATCTTGCCTGTTCAATCAGCAACAGAAACAGTCACAACCAGACGTTAGTGATTGGGTAAAGGCAGATCCAATCATTTTAAACTTTAGCAGAGTACACCTCCAGGACGAAATTGTTCACTGATTGGTCAGGCAAGATGCTGCCTAAAATAACCATGTCAATGAAACCACAGCCAGACTCTCTGTACGAAATAAAGTGAAGTTAGGTCAGCGGCCTTCAAGACAAAGTCATATGTAAGCTTTGTCAAACTATGCTATGCACACCTAATAAAAACGTCTGCCTGATGAAGTGGCCTTTACAAAAAATTCAATGGGTGACTTTACAGACAGAAATTCCCTCCTTGGTTATAGATTATTAATAACTATGTTAGTGGGTGTGTGGGGGTATGTAAAGAGAATACTCCATAATCTAATGGTGGCCTTGTCAAAATGTGGTTGGTGATTTACAGAAAGGAAAAAATAGTTCCTCCATTGTAATAGATTATTTATGATGATGTCACTGGGTGTATGTAAGGCGAACAATCCACATTTTATTGGTACAGCATTTCTTACACTAGTTATTCATGAAAATAAATGAGGGCACGCTTCTGTGTCTAACTTCACACTTTAATAGGATATTTTCAGGATTCCTTAACGTCTAACAATGACATTTGCCCAGTGCCAAGTACCAACTTGTTCAATCAAAACTCTTCAAATTAACTATCGACATGCTCTTTATCATGCCGTGACAATATGTTACCTTGCACCTTCTTTGTATTCTATAGTCATTTTGTGAATACTCATTCCATCACTCCATCTTTCAGACTCCTGCCTGCTGTCTCCCTTTTTCCAACTATATATTAGCCTACTTAGAAAGCTCGAGAGGTGCAGTGTGTTGTTGATTTTTAAGATGGATTGGCTCTTGATGTTTGGCTGATGATGTATTCTCGGTGCTCTACCTCGGACACTGCTCTGCACAGAATACTAAGCAGGAGGTGGGAAAGGGGGGAATTGTGGGTAGAGGGCAACCCAAATCTCAGCAGTTATGTGTGAGGGCAGTCTCTGACTGGTTGTGATACAGACTGAGATGGACAAAAAATAAAACATAGTGGAGAGTACTGGGAAATTCAAATCATAAAAAATGGAAATAGAGGGGACACTCAAGAGCACTTTAGTTGTGGGAATTTGGTAGTGCCCAGGCAAGGGAATGATTGTTTGACAGAGGGACCAAAACAAAAAGAGAGTTCCAGAGAGACAGAGGAATAGGCAGAGAAATAGGGCGAGAGAAAGGGAGAAAAAGAATGAGAGAGAGGAAGAGAGAGAGAGAGAAATAGGGCAAGAGAAAGAAAGAGAGAGTGAGGGTATTCCCATTTAGAGTAAGCTCATAGACATGCAGTTCATGGCCAGAGTGTTGCCATAGCGACCTGCAGAGGGGTTTGTGAGGGTGATCTATCATAGGAAAATGGAGACAGGAGGCAAAGAGGGAGGTGAGCCGAGGCAGAGTGAGATCTGGGAGAAACATTCTTTAAAAAGAGAGAGAGACTAGACAAATCTGTTACCAAGACAAACAGCACACACACACACACACACACACACACACACACACACACACACACACACACACACACACACACACACATACAAATGCAGCAAAGACTACACTGGCAATCACTTATTTACACAGCAATGCAGCAGGCCTGGTGATTGAGGGTATATTTTGTATTTAGCTA